>VWPU01001090.1:0-16519 GCA_013398955.1 Callaeas wilsoni | reverse complement strand
CAAACCCATAGGGAAATGTTAAACACGGCACAATGGCTGTTGGACCTGAGAGTGTGCCCTGTGAAGAGTGGCTTAAAACTGCAAGTATGGAAAACTCTCTTAGCAATTAGAGGAAAAATTTCTCCAACTCCTTTTTTTTTTTTTTTTTTTTTTTGTCGATATAATGTAAGGCTATCTTCAAATGCCGGATTTATTTTTTTAAAGTGTTCTCAAATCCAATTTGAAAAGAATTGTTTGAGACATACACGCTGCAGCCAGCAGACAATAACAGTCCAGCAATTACCAGCACCTGCATTCCAATTCAGTGGATTGACATTCCCAGGGGCCGTGGCAGATTCCCTACTGACAACAATTAGCATCAAAATGTTCCCCAGTGTAAAGCTGTGGGTGGGAATTACAAAAGGTTAACAGACTAAATATAAAAATCTTTTTGAATATAAAATCAATGTGTTTTGTTACCAAAATCTGGGTACTGTAATTTAACCAAAATAGGGATTAGAGTCTCTGGCAATCTTCCATGTGTGTGAGCTTGGCTTTTCTTTAAGCAAAATGCTAAGCAGCCAATCTGAAAGTTTAAAACAAAACAAACCCAAGAGCCAAAGGAAAGCATTCTATAGTTTCGGGTTTTTTCATTTTCCTTAGCACCAAAAGGAACACCCCTCCTATCAAGGCTCACAATGATCCTGTTACATGGTCAGACTCAAAATCCCAAATTATTTTAGTGCATGATTTAGAGAGGCATATATGTCAAAAGTGGTCAAAAAAAAAAAAAAAGAAAAAAAGAGTGATCAAAATCAGCCAGAAGTTTCTTTACTCAACAGAGTTCTAATAACACACAGTTTTCTCCAAAGGCCATCACTACATAACAATATCTATATTTTCAGAAGTGGCTTCTAATTCTTTGTAGCTACCAGGGGTAATGAAAAAAAATTAAAAATTATATATATTTTTATAATGCTTGGGACCGAGCTTTGCTTTATTTAGACTGAAATTATGAGCAGAACAGATGAAAACAAAAAATAAATTTGGTCATTAAAAGTAATACATCAAATCATTGAATTTGATGAGAATATGGAATTATAACAGACTTCAACAAGAAGGATGTTCAGTAAAAATACAGAGTTGATAAGTTTAAATTTGTCTAGGTTGTCCTTTGTGTTTTTGATTGCAAGGATAAGTGACGATACAGGAATTTCGGATCCAGATAAATTCAAAGTAAGAGCTTTGACATGAAAGCTTAATTCCTTTTACCAACTAATAGATAATCTTTTTAGAAAAACAGTGAACAAGTGTCAGAATAACAACCTGGGAGATGTATCCCGGGCTGTGGAGGCTGCAGCAAAGCCAAGCAGGTACGAGATGTGTGCAGTGAATCCGACTCCAAATTGATGCCTCATTACACTGAGTGAACGTGGATGTGCTTGGCACATGCTGGGACCCCTCTTATCCCAATCAGTGCAGCAGCTCCTGCTCTCCTCACATCTCGGAGACAATCAGCATGTTCAGGACCAGCCCAAGGTTTCTAATTGCTAAATCAGCAAACATGTTAATCATCACTTTGTTGTGAAATGAGATTACAGATGTGTACGAGAGATTACAGAGGGGAATCTGACAAATTGATTTAGCTGCTATTTCAACACAGGACTGCAAGGTGCTTTCCATAATTATATCTTTTTAGCTGTGGTTCTGTAGGGCTCCCAGTGTGCTAACAGGTGTCTGAATGGTAAAATCCCATCTGAGGTAACTCTGCTGCTCTACAAGAAACTAAACGAGCACAGCATACACACACGTGTCTCTATGTACGTGTTCACACAGATGTGTTGTGCATTGACCTGTCACGACAGCATCATTATTATTAATGATTTCAGAACTTGAGTAGAGAATAAATCATCTGCACAGAAAGAGCGTTACCCAGGGTGTTCATTACTGCACACACAAGCTTTAGTTCTACATTGCCAAAACCTCAAAGTGCTTGGAATGAAGTAGAGGAAGATGCAAGCTGGGAGTGACTGAAAAGGGAGCCATTTAATTCCATCAGTTAAAAGACAATAATGGTTTCTGGTTTGGTTTGGCCAAAATACAACTTCTGGTTTTGCCAAAAAGTAATTATGGATAGAAGTAATTATAGATAGGGGTGGCAGTTTTTATTTTATACCTACTACAGACAGATCTGAGCTGCTACACAGAGCCAAAGTCATTGTGCTCTGGCCGTGTGATTGTATCGGGTCCCTGGTCCTGACACGTCTCCAGGGAGGCAAACGTGTACATTTAAATTCACAGAACTTATGTACACTAAGACTAATTTGTTCTTTCAAGCAGCCACCGTGTGGTGCTGAGAAATCCGTGGGAAGCAGTGCCTGGGGGAGGGCTGCATGCACAGCCATGAAATGCCTGACCCTGGGCTCCAACAGGGTCTCATTATACCCAAATAAATGTCTTTCAGACTCTTAAGAGAACTAAAAGAGAAACTATTAAGAAAGTAAAGTTATTGTAGACGCTTTAGATACCAGATTTACATATTGTTGCTAATGAAAAATCATTTCTTCTTAGAGCACACTATTTTACATGAGTCCAAAACTTAGTATTTCTTTTTCCACGTCATATGTGGAGAAGTCATGCTCCTTTACTTTTGAAATATGGTAATTACTACAGTGATGGCTTCATGCAAAATTCCAGATAAAATGATCACAATTACAATATCTATCAGCTAAAAGAAGCAGAACTGTTTGCTGAAATGCAGGTCAGATAAGAACAAAACTGAATAATAAAACAGAGGGGAAGCCTCATAAGAGCTGCAGTTGTAATATATATAATGACTGGACGTGGGTCTCAGTGCTCTGGGCTGGGTGACAAGGTGGGGACTGGCCACAGGTTGGACTTGATGCTCTTGGAGGTCTTTTCCAACGTAAATGATTCTGTGATTCTGTGATTCCCTTTGCCCTCACCCAGAAGAATGTCTGAAATGTCAGATAAAAATAATCTGATTCTGCAGAAATTCTTTATTTATCACTGCCCGCAGGAAAGAGGGGGCAGAGTCAAAACCTTTTTTTCAGCAGAGGATTTGTCTGTAGTGGAAATTATTACCAAGTGTTCAAAGTCTCTGATGATCCTCAGGCTACCTCTAGTGATGATGTCAAGCTGTGGCACTGAGAGCTTCAGAGGAGACACAGGAAACACATTTGGGGAAGTGGCTTTGAAGCAGGCTCAGAGGGGCTGACACAAAATAGAAAATAAATCATGTCAAGGCTTGATCACGCAAACTCCGACGTCAACAGTAAAACTCCTGTTGACTTCAGACATGAGCAGGATCAGTTCCTCAGCAATGAACCCTCCAAAAGTAAAATCAGTAATTCTAAAAGAAAAAAAGAGTGCTCCCTAATTTGATTAGAAATCCAGTGGTCAGGGTTGGGAGTTTTGATTTTGTTTTTAAACATAATTTCTTGCACTGTTGTTTCAATGGAAACGATCCTCCAAGAAGCACAACCTTATTTAGGAGATCAAATCCTTATTTGAGTAAGAAAAAAAAGATCATTCTTGCCACCTATGAAAAGTGTTTCTGCTTGTTCACTGCCAGCACTAACACGCATGGACTGACCCATCACATTTTCTTTTCAGATATTCTCTCTCTTGGAAATACAAGTGGTGAGTCAGTTGTTATGGTAACTATTTTTCTTTTCATTTTTTTAACTAACATATGACAGCCTGTGTGTCATCTGATGCTGTTCCTGAATTCAGTTACACATTCACTTTTGTCAAATAGTCTAAAAAAGGGCTTCTTGGATGAAGAAATAGTGGGGAGAAAACAGGATCTTTTTCCCCATGCACATGGCTTTAAACAATGAAACCACTGATTATGTGATTAAATTTATGCACCCAGTCAAGTTTTTCTAGTTCAGAGCTATGACATGATGACGTGAAGAGCGGCTCTCATTTGTTACCTTTTTCATTAAACAAACTGCCTACAATTCCATGAGCCCCACTCCTGGAAATCCAGCCTTGTTTGCCGTCTCCTCACTAGGCAGTCATTTGAACATGGGCCTGTCTGAGCTATGATCTGCTTCATTGACCAACTAAAATTCCCAGTGATTACATCACCTGAGTGGGTTTGGTTTCCCACTCAAGTCCAGTGTTACCAGTTATATACACTGATATTACAAAATACAATTGGTACTGGAATACTAACAACTGTAAAAGGAGGGGATCTGTTCGGTCCTAACGAACCTTCAGAAAAGGATATCAATTAGATAAACATTTAGTGGAACTCAGTGGAAATAGTGGGTGAAGGATGAAAAAATATCCAATGCTGATAAGTTCGAAAGAGATGGCAGAATACTTAAGGACAATACTTGGACCTAAAAACAGTAGAAGCCAAAACTTGAACTTTTTACAGCTCCAACCTCCTGAACAATGACCCAGTGATGTGTTTGAGTTGGCTCCACACCCCGGCTCCGTGCATTCCCAGCCCTGGTTTCAATTGAAAGCTTGTTACTCACACTTGTAAATTCCCGTAAATTTAAGACACATCGGACCAGAACGTTCTTCAATCCAGAAAAATGAAAAATATTTTAGCTGATGCAGCAGAAATGTGATGATATGGAGCAAATGCAAACCAGAGGGATTACAGTGATCTGGACAAGCAGCAATATTATGTCACTGCTATCAGTGCCTAGAAATTGTTTTCTTTATTACACTGTGATATCTTGTAATAACATCAAGAATCTGGAGGAGAACATTCCTTACCATGCACGCATTGCTTCCATCAGTGTGGCAAACTGAGCTAACGAAGGGAAAATTGCTGCTCCAAGCCCATTTAGTAATGTTTCTCATCCTACTTCAAGCAGTCATTATTACTTTTTCTAAAAAGCCTTGGAAAATAATCAATATCTTAACAAAAAATGCAGAAATACATCATGAGGGGTAAGAAAAAGAGGAAAAAAAAAGAAAAAACCCAAAAAGTTGCACATGGAGCTCACCTGCTTGGCCAACACCATGAAACTACCAGAAATTAATTTGTAAGCATTAAGATGTGTTACTAAGTAGTGACAAAAGAGGTTTTCCCACCAAGTAACATCAAAACCATCTTGGATCTCATTACCTATTTGAAATATGAAAACCATCCATATTTAAACTGTAGCTACACAGATATTATTACTAAAGAGCAAAGCCTCTTGGAACTCTTTCACTGACAGTTCATCAATACTGGATGAAACTGGACGATTCTCCATCACCGAATGATTATATCCATACCACAGGCAGTGGTGCATGAATGCCTCGAGGATCTCATCATTTACCCATCAGGAGAGGTTTATTCCCAAGGTATTTTGAGAGTCAGCCAACATTTCTCTCCAAAAGCAGAGATGAGAAGAATCAGAAGGGAAATCAGTACAGCAATGCCCAGAGAAAAGATCTTTGAACAGATTTGAATAGAACTTTGTGTTCATTCTTCTTTTTCCTTTTTCCTTCCCTCCTTTTCTTCAAGTCCCCCAGGTGTGTTCCTCACTCCTTCTGCCCCCTCTGCCTCGCTTACCTTCCAGTGCCAACTATCCCAAAGTCCCTGGCCAAACTGAAATCAATGACTCGTGAGCTCGGAAAAGCCCCAAAGTTTGCCTGCCACGAACACTCAGAAAGGACAAAACACAATCACATGCACAGTAACACACCCCCGAGCAGTGACACCAACACCAGAAATAGTTGAGTGCCCGTAACAACAGGATGACTCCAATCCCCAAAACTATCTTTAGCTCAGTGAACTATGCAAAACAACGACTGGGTTTTGTTTTGAAGTCCTAATATTGAAAGCCAAACACATTTTCTACATTTTGTCTCCAATGTCATCTTTCCAAAAACACCAAACTGCCTCCTCCTGAAGTGCTCTTTTTCTGTTGCAACATATGGTGCCCCATCCAGAGAGTCACAAGATATTTTGCTTCTAATTGATTAAATTCATGAGTCACACACAGGATTTGCACAGAGGTTGCAAATCAACTGGTTGTTTTTCAGGGCTTCCACACAGTAACACAGGTGGGACAGTCACCTCTGCAGCCACAGCTACCAAAAAACCTCCTTGGAAGCATCAAATTTGAAACTTAAAATCAAAGTCACCAACTCTTCTGATTTTGTTTCATAGCCAGGAGGATTTTGCGGGTTTTTTCCCCCCCTAAACTTTCTGTTGCAATTAGGGCATCAAGAGAAAGTGTAATGTATCCAGTGTTATGGTTTGGGAAATTCCAGTGTTGCAAATCTCACAACATAAATAAACAGAACCCAAATCCACCACCTTTAGAATCTTAAGAGAATAAGCCAAATCAGGTGTTTTTGAAGGATGAGTGTTTTTGTAACTCAGCTTCTCACTGCTTGGAGTGGCAGTGCTAGAACTTGTTACTCCAGCTCCAGTGCAATTCCCAGGTGAAAGTGGCTGTTCAATCACCACGAGTTACAGATCAGACAGCACGTTAAATCAGGAAAAAAATTAAACATTTCTGCCTCCACCATCTGCTTGAATACTTTGTAAAATGTGATAATGGCTTTGCGTGGACATAAAAGCCTACATGCCTGAATATTCCCGATTTTCCCTGAAAGTAGCACTCCCACAGTTTAAGATCCCGGAGCTGCTGTATTTATGGGACCATTTCACATGCCAGAGCTGTTACTGAAAGTATGTGAACTACCACCAGTGTTTCTGAACATCAATGAAGGGTATAAAGTCTGGGTCCACATTTAAGGGCCCTATTTCATTCTTGGTAAATGAATGAGGACTGCAGAAATTATTAACTTGAACTCTTCTGATCTTATTGCACACCACTGTGTTTTGCCTGAATAAAATAACTGAACAGAAACCCCAGGAGGGAAGGGTTTCTCTTACAGAATGGAATCAATGTCAAAAAATTGTTTTGTTTGTATTTATTATGAGGAATTCAGCACTCTGCTAAAAAACTCCCTGCCTGTTTGTATTGCAAAGGTTGTTTCTTATACTCTCAAGTTATTTTACTGCAATGCAAAGATACTTTTTTATTTTTCAGTTAACTAGAAAGCTGAGCAGTCAACTAATCCATTATCTTTACTCACCATGCTGGCTGCCCGAAGCATCTCCTGCTCTATATTGGGTGTCAGGCCCAGATTCTGGCTCTGTCTCCCTTAGGGAATGGCAAATCAGCCAGTGCAAATCCAGAATTGCTAATGACACAAACAGGAGATTTCAGTTCCCAGCTTCCAGATGCAACATATGTCAAAAGATAGCTTATACACTCAGAGCCAGGGAGAGAAAACAGTTTTGACATTTTTGTTTGTTTGTGCTGATGGGTTTTAAATCTTAATTAAGTCCAAATATAAGGAAAAAATTCACCATGACATCCATTAGGTGCTCAGTATATTACATTTACAGCTGGGTATCCAGCAGAAAACATACATTAAGCATCATATTGAGAACTACCTCTCCAACAACTTAAGTCTATTAGTTTGCATCAGACTGGAGATGGAGTTGACAAATGGGAATTTAGAATTCATTTAGATTACTTCTTGTGTTTTCCAAGTCTTTTGAAATGCTGAACAAACTTAAAGAAATGACTTTCCTAATAAACAAAGAATCAAGTTTCACAGCTTCAAAGAAATATTTCACTGTAGGGTCTATTTTATCTGGTTCTGTACTTCAAATAATTATTGTAGAGTATTTACAATTCTGACATCAGCTATTATCCTTGACAAGGAAAAAAATAACAATGTTGCTATAAAATATAGAGAGAAACCTAATGCTGGGTGCGATTTTTGAAACAAGTTCTGGTGAGATTTGAAGGTTCCTGACTTCTTAAAAGTACTGACACATTCAGCAGTTTCCAGGGACTGCAATGCATCAGAAACCAATTATTAATTTAGGACCACAAATCAGTGTTTAGAAGGATGATTTTTATGGTCCTGATTATTGAAGACAGAACTCGCTGTAGTTCCTGGACTAGAGAATCCTTCCTCGAGCTGGAAACCACCAGCTGGGGCTCGGGAGGGCAGTGCAAAACCTGAACTCTTTAAAGGCTGAATATTATACTATAAAAGTATATTTGAGAATCACAAAAACACCTCAGCATCTAAAAAAGGTATTTTCTACCATTTTTGTTGTGTAACACTTGTACAGTTGCTGTAATTTATGAAGTTGGCAAATTAACTACCTGGTTTTAGAATACTGCATACATATATGTTAATAATGGGAAATACATAATGGAATTAGCTCTTCCCCACACCTTGTACACAGGATTTAACTCTTTTCCGCTGTTCCTTCCAAATGACTCAAAGCTGGTAGCAGAATTCGAGGGGATTTCATGAGTTGTGATGCCACCCCGGATTTCCAGACCATGACCGTTCACTGCTGATCACCAAAAAACCAACAAATAAATAATCAGTTATAGACTGTATAGTAACTCTCTCTTACTGTTACTGTGGCACAAGGTTACGAGTTCAGGCAAAGTTTTTAAGTCAGAGTATAAAACACTTTTACTGTACTTTTTACTCGAAAAGACAACAGAACTCTCAATTTTGGCCAACGGCATTAAATAGAGGAAGGTCAGTGGCTGATGATGATGAAGGGTAAACTTAAGAAGGTTAAAAATTATGACTCAGGTGAAAGAAAATCTCAGCCAAATCTGAATCCCTTGAATGGAATGACCCATCGAAGCTGTATTTGTTATATCCTTTGTGGCATTTGTGGTGGGTTGCCCACGGCTGGCTGCCAGGTGTCCGCCCAGCCGCGCTCACATTCCCTCTTCTCAACAGCAGGGAGGACAATAAGATGAAAAGGCTCATGGTCAAGACAAAGACAAGAAGAACATTTACTGATTGCCACCAAGGGCAAGACAGGCTCAGGGAAATCATTTATTGCAAATTAATTTCTGCTTGGACAACCTTCCTGCCCAGCTCAGGCCCTTTTTTCCCAGCCTCAACCTCATTCCTTCATCCTCTCCCCATCGAGTGGTGCAGGGGGATGAGGAGTGGGGGGTTGTGGTCAGCCCATGGCATTCCCTCGCTGGTGCTCCCTCCTCCTCCCACGTTCCCTGCTCCAGCCAAGCTCCTCCCCAAGCCACAGCTCCTTCAGGAGAACCTGCTCCCGCGTGGGCTTTCCCTGGGCTGCATTTCCCTCAGGACACCTCTCCCTGCTCTGCCGTGGGGGCTCCATGGTGGGAATCTGTTCCGCTGCGGTTCCCCTTCACGGGCAGCACACGAACACCTGCTGCGGCTTCTTCCCAAACTTCACAGGCTGCCGGAGGAAGATCTGCTTGGACACCTGGCGAACCTCCTTCCCCTCACCTCAGCCTCCACAGGGCTGTTCCTTGCCCTTTTTCCCCCCAGATCTTCACTGTTGCGCAGTGGTAAAGTGAACCTGTCTTCCCAGAGGGATGGAAAGAAGAATTCCATTCATTCCCTTAAAGGCAGTTTCTTCACAAAAGCCAAGCTATCTCTCTGCCTGGAATAATTATCTAGATGTTTAAACTGAAGTCCTGTGAATAACCTCAACTTCCACAAAAATGCATTTTAAAAAGATTCAAAAAAAACAATTAAGTTTTTGCAATAAACAGGAATATCATGCTTTCTTAATGCAGAATGTAAATGATTGCACTGCTGAGAAAAGGGAAAATTAAGTCTTCTAAGTACCCAATGAACAGGAGTGGAACAAATTTTCTCTCTTCAAATATATCCTTATAGTAATCTGAAGAGAATACTCCCATGATTGTGTAGTGATTTCTTCAAGACCTATTCAATTCCTTATTGTTCAGCTTACAGTGCCAGAAAAAAGGGCCTGTTAAAGTTAACATCTGCTAACTAATCATGGAACAGACCATCCCAACATTCCACAGGGTTTGAACATTGCTATGAATTTTGATTACTATCAACTTTGGCTGGATTAAAGAAGCACTTTACTGTGAGACTTTCGAAACCTACAAAAACTTATTCCTTTAGAGGAAATGCTTCTAAAAAGAAATATTTTCATTCTGGGTTCAGAACATATGACCTAACATTACAAGCATGTCTCGTATTAGAGGCAGAAATAAATCGATCTGGTGAATTATATTCCTCTGATTTTTTTATTAAATATTTCATTTTGAGCGTGTTAACATCCCACAGTAGATTCTGACATGCAAATATTGTTTGGAAGGGCTGCTGCACAGATTGGTTCTTCTGAGCTCCATTCCATGTGTTTTGCTGCCTGACACTGAGAGCACACCCATTCATGCAGGATTCCCAGGTTTTGGGATCATTTCCTTTGAGGTGACACATTCATAGCTGAGTGAGGCAGTCCAAGATGTGCTTCTGAGCACCTCTTGCCCAGCTGTGCTCGGGTTGGAGCTGTGTGTGCCGTGCAAACAGTCCTCCCCAGAAGTCAATTGGATTAGACAAGCTTTCTATGAAGCCATGGATTCCATATCTCTGCATTAGGATGGGATTCATTTGTGCTCTGTGCTTGACAAATTACAACCTGCTGAGCAATTCTTTACTGTTGCCAGTGTATAATGTGTAATTTACACTATCTCGGATTATTCTCTCACAAACCATGCACATACGCTCAGAGATCATTTTTTCCCTATTTTTCCAACATTTTAATTCCAAAATACTTTCGTTTTAAAATTAAAAATTCATGGTATTAAACCCACTCCATCACTGCAAGAACAAAAACTCATTACAAGAACATTGGACACCTCACTGTAGCTCTGCATTTAATTGGAATGAAGCTCCCTCCCTTCAGGAAAGGTCTCTGTCCCGCTTGCTCCGGAGAACTTTGTGTTCTGGGAGAGCTGAGCACCCAGAGGACGCGGAACGCTACAGCCAGATCATATCCACGGAAAGAGGGCCAAAGCTTTATGTCAGAGTCCTGCCAGTAACTGGGGAGCACAGTGCAGGGGCATCGCAGCCACTGGGCCCGTCACAGGTGTCACCACCACAAGTGACCGCAGCGTCCCGTCCACCCAGCGCGTCATTTCTCCCCTGCCCCTTTAACAGAAATACACATGGAACTTAAATTTCAACAACACCACGGCTAAATTATAAAGAAGGGATTATTTCAGCCAATTTTCAATAGCAAAGTGGGTGGTCCTCAAGACTTTTTATAAATACCCTTCCAACATTTGTGTGAAAAGTTGAATAGGAGACCACACAACAACCAAGGATTATGTGGCACTGCTCTGAAGGGGAAAGGGAGGAGAATCAAACATTTCTTGCCCAAGGTTTGTTACTGTGGGATACTATTATGTGAAGACCTTCAGTTCATATAGAACATCGCATTAAATTACATGGCAAGAATGAATAACTGCTTTGTCACATACAGAATCACACATTATTTTGCTTTTTAAAGATTGTGAAAAGTGAAATAGTGTACCAAACTCCATTCCAAAAAGCTTTGGTTATTTAAATCCAGTCTGCATTTTATCCAAGGTATTCCCTTTGCATAAAAGTTTAAAGGTTCCTAAGGCTGCAAAGCCAAATACCACAGAAGTTTAGGTATGAGCCAATTAATTTTCCAGCAATGTTAAAACTGGACACGTAACTGTGCAGCTCAGTCTGACGTCATAATGAACCATTTACAGCCACCATTTTAATGACATTAACTGACAGCAGAGCCAACAAGGGCAGGAGGGGTCACAGTCAGGAATACTGGTTTCAGTTCCTGCTGGGAGAAGAAAGAATAGGATTATGTATTGTGGGATGCAGTTCTGTTCCAAGATACATGTCAAAATCATCTTGAAGCCCAGAGCTGGCACTGAAATTTAGTGTGAATTGTTCCATATTATTGGAAGACTTTAGAGTCACAATTGACATGGAAATAACCAAACAATGGTCAAAGTGAAATCAAAAGTCCAGGTATGGGAAATAAAACATCTCAGTAAAAAACCTCACTGGTTTTATGTGGTGCTAAATCCCATTTAGTACCAGGCAACATTCTTCCAATGTTAGAGTGCATAAGGAACTAGAGAATAAGAATGTTTAAAATCTAAAGCAATCATTCTTTTGTTAAGTTGGATATTTGACTTTTTATGTGATAAAGGCAGAGGTACCAGAAAAAGGGCTCCTACAATTCTAAAATGTGTGTGAACCCAGCTGAAGCTCCAGACAGATTTAGCAGCCAAAGGTGTAGCTTGGTTTACACCTTTAGCAGTTACAGGTGTGCTGAAGATGACAGCAAAGACAAGGCACTTCTTTAGAAACACTTCTGACACCACGTGCTCTGCTCTGTCCCTGCCATTGCCCCGAAGCACGGGATGCTTTCCCCAGCAGCTGGCCCAGGAGAGCTGGACTGATGGAAACTCCTGTGCACAAGTTCCAGGCTCCACTGGCAGCTCACAGCCTCCTCCGCCGTAGGGGAAGGGACCTTCAAACAGCAGCCAGCCAGTCACCTGGATGGAGAGAACAACTGGAATAAAATCTAGAAAAGACTCCGTTACTGGAACTGTATCTAATTTATAAACTGAGATCCCAGAGGCCTTCATCTTGCATCATGCCATGGGATGCAGCCAAGTTCTGCTTCCGGCAGGGAGGGAAGAGGCCAGGGGGTATAAAATATGCCACCTTTCCCAGAGCTTCCTTATCACTACCTGTGAAGCATTGTGCCTGCTTTCAATCACTTCTGCTGATTGCCTGCTATTAATGTCACTCATTCTTTTAAGCAATTAAGCCACCTCTTTCTTAGATGTGCCTTTGTCTCTCCCTGGCACATTTCCTTGTCTAATCCTCTTTTCCAGATGGCATAAGGACGCGAGATAAGTGTTGCTAAAAGTTGCTTAGCAATGCAACACATGCAAGGTTTGGAAATGCTGACGTCCACATAAGCACTATCTCTACATCACACATTTCTGCAGAGAAACAAAGGCGTGAACACCCGCAGTGACACGGGGGCCTCCAGAAAAAGAGCCACCGGTGCCCAAAGGCAGCAGGGAGAGGGAAAAAGGGAAAGCTCCAAGCTCCCAGTGATGGGATGAGTTACACTGCAGGGAGTTTGTTTGTGTTTGGTTTGGATTTTAAACCAGAACTGGAAATTCTGCTTGAAACACATCAGAATCCTCGTGTTTTAGAAAGGCCCTGTATTTTCTGTGAGTCAGGGTGCCACAGACACAAAGCTGCTGATAGAGAACAAACCAGAAATGGCCGTCCCATCCCTGGAAGTGTCCAAGACCAGGCTGGACAGGGCTTGGAGCAAGGTGGGACAGTGGAATGTGTCCTGCAGGGGTGGGACTGGGTGGGCTTTAACACAAACCAGTCTGGGATTCTGTGAGGAGCTCATGACAAACAGGAACTGATAAAGGCAAAGCTGTTTATCATCAGCTTGGTATCAACCCTCCTCTCGTAAGAATCACTGATAGGGAGTTTATTCCTGCAACTGCACCATGTAATTGTGGATTGTTTCTAAACTCTGCAGTAAATGTGTTTATATGGAATTTATTTAAACTACAATTAAATGTTACCGGTAATAAATAAGAACATTCAGTACACGAACAGTAGTAATTTCACAGGGTCATATTATCATATTAATTCATTTCTGCAGCAGCCTACGAAAACAGGTTGGCATGACTCATTTTGTGTTTGAAAAACCTGAGATGTTACGAATTTATTCATCATGGGGAGCAACTTTGAAACAGCTAGTTCTAAGAAAACAACTGAACAGTAGTAAATTAACTGCAGAAATTCACATGTAGCTTTACTCAGAGTAGTCTCTTACTAACCAGAATTTAGTGGTCCCTTCCAGAAGCCATTAAAACAGAGCTCGACACTTACTAGTGGGGAGATTCATTCACAGTCTTCAAATCAGCAGCAGCTTTATTTATATTTTTGTATCATATATCCTCATATTGTAATCATAATCAAGATTTGGGAAGATTTATTGTATCTTCAAGTGTCCTATTACCCAGTCACACACAGCCTAATTCTAAATAACTGAAATGCCAGGAATTTAAATAATTTGCACTGAACTGAACCCACGACGAGCGTTCTGAACAGACACCTGAGATGGGCTCGGGGGGAGCAGAGCCTGCAGGTGAGGAGGCCCAGAAGGCAGGGCACCTGTTTGTGTGGTTAACAGGTGTGTCAGACAGCAGGGCTTCCTCGGGGAACCAGCACAAACCACGCACAGCCAAAGCACAAGAGGCAGCAGCCACGGGGACAGAACGGAACGAGGCAGCAGCCAGAGAGGAGGGATCACAGGGAGGAAAAAAATGAGTGTTTCAGCACAAAAAAAATGAGTGTTTTCCTTCATTACCCTCTGCAAACTTCATTCATGTGTCATTGTTTCCTTTCATTCTCAAACCTGTGCACATAAAAATGCATGAAAACCAGACAGGCCACCACAGGTCACTGGGGGCTTTACTCATTTATTTTTAAAACCGGCTTTCAGAGACTCTGTTACATGTTCCCTATTACTCAGTTATAGTTTCTGTCTTGCACCTCTTCAGAACATTTTTACCGAATGCAAAACCAGTTTTACTGTTAAAAAGGAGATAAATCAGAGTTGTTTGCTATTATTGGTCTCCTCTGTTGATAGTTGTAATTATTCCTTGTTTACTGGACATTTAATCAACCTGAATCCCTGAAGGTTCCCAGACTGTAACGTGCTGTTAACTGACAGCATCCACTCACTGAAAAAATTATCACTTGCCAAGGACTGATCTTGAAATCTGGCCCTGATGCTGCTGCAGCTGGAACTGAGGACAGATTAAACATGCATGCCATGATTCAATCCATTCTATACCCCACAGAAGAACTGCTGGGATACCCCAGGGCTTGAAATGCTTGCCCACGTTTTCTTCCTCCAGCAGATTACTTCAGGATGTCCACGGTTCTATTTCAGAAGAGGGAAAAAAACACCGGATTTTTTCAAAATCCCTACAAGTTTTACAGTTTTCAGGCATAGAACTATTTGTGAGATGTCTGGGTGCACTGATTGACCAGCAATAACATTTCCTGTTCCCTGAGATAACCTGACCAAGGAAACGAACCTCAAAATCTCACATGCAAAACCTTATGTGGACAAAGCAGATGTGAAGTTACAGGAAAACTACAAGCAGATGGAATTCCCAGATCCTTAACTTAAAGATTTGCCCTTTTTTGGGCACTGAACCAAGTTTTGCCATTTGTGTCACGGCCAGGTTTGTGTCCCCTGGGCTGCCCAGCCAGAATTCCTCCACTGATGATCTTTAAGGTCCCTTCCAACCCAAATCATTCCAGGATTCTAATTCTTTCCCACATTTCCTGTTTATTTTCCAGAAGGCTGGTTAGCTCTTCCATAATTCTGTTATAATTTATGCAAAGTAAATAAATAAATAATTCTAAACAGGTTTTGAAAAGCCCCCAAATTTTAACCTATTATTTTCCTTTAGAAAAGGTTTTTATGTTCTTATTGTTGCATGTTAAGCTATATAATTTGAAAGTAGTATGTGCTGAAGGATCACTTGTATTAAGGGGGTGTCTTTTAAATAATATATAATAATATAATTATATATGTGTACATTTATGTGTTAAAATAGATAAATAGCTATTATATATTTTATCTGTTATATATAAATATTCCCTTTATATTTATATGGATGTGATACTGTATCATTTGCATATTAATAGATTTATTTTTTAACTTATTTATTATATGTATGAAATAAGTATACTCATATACTTGCATACTATAAATACCAAATCAATAGATTTTCAGGAGTGTCAGGAATTTTTTTTGGCACCTTGTCGCTTTTGAACACGTCTTGAGTGTAAACTTTAGTACTAAATGCTGCAGCCACCGAGCCTGAAGAATTTACTGATTCAGCCCCAAAACAGATGCTGGAGAGACGCCCAGTGGTGCCCGAGAGCGGTACAGAACTGTCCGGAACAGCCTCGTGGCAGCGAATCCAGGGAAAATAAACTGGGAACCCTGGGCTTCGTTTATCAGTGTTTCTGTTCCATGGGAACAAACGCACCTCAGCCCGTGTAGGGATGTTTGTGTCACCTCTTTTTCCACGTAACGAGTACTTCTTGTCTTCTCCTACTGATTTAGATGCCCAAACGTTCACGTGCCCGTGGGATAAAATACCCTGAACTCCTGAAAAATTTAAATCCTTCAACAGCTTCGGCCTCACGCTGTGAGGCGGCTCCGCTCGGCTCGGTTCGGCTCGGCTCGGCACATACCGGCTGGGCTCGGCTGCATTCGGCTGAGCTCGCTTCGGCTCGGGCTCGACTCGGCCCATCTCGGTGGAGCGCGGTTCGGCCTCGGCTGAATTCGGCAGGGATCGGTTCGGCCCCGCCCTCGGCCCCGCCTCGCCGCCGTCCCGCCATTGGCCGCGCGTCCCCGCTCGCCCTCAGCAGCCGCTCCCATTGGCTGCGCGAGCGCGGGGGGAGGGGCCGGGCGCCCGCCACACGGTAGCAGGCGTGTCCTGCGCTCGATCCCTGCCGGTACCGCCCGCTCCCCGCNTGCGCGAGCGCGGGGGGCGGGGCCAGGCGCCCGCCTCACGGTAGCAGGGCGGGCCCGTTCAGGGGCGCGCGCCCCGCCCTGTCCTGCGCTCGATCCCTGCCG
>VWPU01001087.1:112335-122657 GCA_013398955.1 Callaeas wilsoni | reverse complement strand
GAACCCAAACCCCTACAGTAACTAATTTTTTTCAGCTTCTATCATCATCAGGTGTTTTCACAAACTGGGCTGCTATGCTATTTCTGATCTCTTAATTGCTTTCTATAGTCCCTGAGTACCAAACCCCTTTCTGTTTTCTTCTCTAGTCTTTCCAATGAATCTGTAGACTTAGGTTTATTATTGTCAGAAAGGCATGAGAATGTCTTTCTCCTCTTCTGCCCACTGTCTGAATGTTTCCTTTGTACTCTGAAACAGAACCTTTTTATATCCAGCTGAAATTCCTGCTTCACTGAAACCTTGAAAATATATCAAATACTTTTAAGAAATTCATATATGTTTCTGTATCACTGAAAAAACTTTTTCTTACAGCAAATACCCAGGCAAAAATTCCAGTGCGTTATTGATGATATCTTGGTAACCAGTGAACACAGAAAGACCTGAACACAGTGAGACACGAACAATATTTATTGTGGATAAACTTCTCTACTAAGCCTAGGCAATTATAGTTTGTACAACATAAATTCTCCTATTTCCTCATTTGTCCATTCCTTGGGATACAATGATTTAAGGAAGCTGGACAAGGCTTCACCCTACTTTGAACATGATTACCTAGGTGATTGGGAGAGATTGCAGTTAACCTCATTCTCTTTCCAGTGAGCTTATCACAAGGCTCCCAGCATCACTTGAGACTGTTTGACTCCCAGCACCTGGAAAGAGTTTAAAGAGTCAAATAACCACAAGTTAGAACCTGGATGCAGTTTTCTCGTACATAGTCACACAAATCTGACAGCACAAGCTTATCTGTGTGGCTTGCCCTGGGCAGAATAGTCTTTCTGAGGGCTAGTTAAACATCCCATGTACCTCTGTAAACTTATGCCAGAGTCCTGAAGACTCATGGCATTGAAGGAAGACCTCTCATTACTAGCAGAGCAATAAACAATCTATTTATGAAAATTAGTTGATTTGTTAAGTGGTACTGGAAGGTAAAATCAGGTAATGTTTCAAGAACAGACAAACGTACCGATTCATGCCACTGCAAATATCTATGCTTACCATACTAGGGCAACGATTTTTCTCTTTGAGAAGTTATATGACAAGCAACCTGTCACCAAGTCTGGATTCAGTCCTTTAGTCTGGACTACTTCAATGAGAAACAGCAGCTTCTTAGCAGCAGATGTCTGAATTTGGGCACCATTTGCAGCGAACCACGCCATGGAAATATTGGTAATCCTCCACTTCAGTAAACATGCTGCTGTCTTCAAACCTGCTGCAGAGAGCACTAACACTTGGATTAGTACTGTTTTGTACGCCTACTTTAACAACAGAAAAAAGGACCACAAATTGCTACCTGTTCAAATGCGTGCAGCTACTCGATCTCCTAGATGACAAACAAAATAAACAATCAGATATCAGACTGTAATGATCACTTGATATGCTCATGAAGAAAAAAAGGAGCTTTCCTCGGTGATAACAGCAATGTAGCTGTGCTAACACACAGCAGAGATCTGGTCAGAGCAGAGATGTATTGCAAGCTGTTTGTCAAATGGGGGCTTGGGACACTGACACTGCTGGCACTGCGGACTTCCAACTCCCTTACACATTTTACACTTTCTACCTGCATATTGCAGAATATGAACCAAATCTTTGAGTTCTAAGAAAAATTTCTACTGCACAGAGAAGCAGAAAAAGTCTCCAAGATCTATTATTTCATTAAAAATAGAAAGTAGAGATGTTTGCTTACAGATTTTTAAGAGAAAATGCAGAGCCATCACCAGAATCTGCAGTAACCTACGTTCAGAATTTTGAGCAGCTTATCACGGAGGTGATATTGTGATGTACAGTTTCATGTGGATTTGCTGGACAAAAATTCAAAAGTATAATAATTAAAAAGCAGTAAAATTCTGTTCAGTAACATTTTTCAAGTTTTCAATAAGTACACCATAGGGGTACTTTTAGAAGACAAGAACCTCCAGCTGGCATATCGGGCTAATCTTTTTGTCTTTATCTGAAATTTATGGTCTTTAGTTGCCTAAACAAATGAGAAAGAGAACTTGGACAGAGTGAGTAGAAAAAAAAGGTATGGGTTTCAAAAATTATGCCTATTGATAAACCTTCAAAGATTCAAGAACACTTGAGAGATGATGAGAGAGGAAAATCTAAATATTTTATCCTTAAAGTTCTTAAACGAGAAGATTTTGTAATGCATAGCCTAATTATTCTAAATTTTAAGGTTAATTCTATTTTAAAATAATACTGTTATTTGGGACTTGCTTATTCTTTTCAACGTAATCTTTATACTCTCAGACTCTGTTCTGTGAAGGCCAAAACTCACATGCCAACAATGAAGATGTCATCTATTGTAATGAAGTAAATCGGCAGTTTCAGGCTTCTGGATCTTGGCAACAAGGCTAATCAGTCAGCAATCCAAGGGAAAATAATCCAAGGGCAAAAATGTTTGAAAAAAATAGCACTTTCAATGAAAAAAGATATAAAAATACGAATGTCAGTGCCCTCCCATGAGAACTTCAGAACTTTTCACTAGTGTTGTTTTATGGGGAAGCCTTATAAAGCAATGTTAGATCTCTCTCTACCATGAAATTAATTTGACATTATGAATCTTACAGATTGTTTGACCCATCCATTTTGAAAGATCTCATCAAAAGAAAAGCTTTTAAAGGCTTTACATTTACCATAGCATGGCACTTCCTTTGGATAGCTAACAATGTGCTGGACCAGAATGCTAGAGTTTGAATACTACATATTCTCCTTTGCATCTAAAGTTAAACCCTCTTTTATCTTTCCAAGTCAAGCTGCTACAGAATTCAGCTTTTCATGAGAGTGACGTACTCTTTAAAAATCTTCTTCATTTTTCAATGCAAGTGCCCGTACTCATTTTACCCCCAAATCTGTGCCCCAAGAACTGATTGACCAAGAAAAGAAGAAAGTCTCAGCTGTCAAATACTAATGTCCTACTCTGTGGAGTCTCTGTGGGTGTAGAGAGTGTTAAAGTCAGAAGAGCAATGGTTTAGAATTAGTGATGGTTGCAAAACTGTGAAACTGTTTGGGGAGAATTACAGCTTAATCACAGCCCCTGCTGTGCAGCAGTGATACAGGTGAGTTCATTTCACAGCCACACAACTTCCTGTGAGATCTGATGTCTCACAGCTGCACTGTACCACAGTATATTCAGCAGCAGATCTCATGAAGGGGATGAAATTAACATCTGTGTCTGTCACTAGTCAGAACAGTATGCACATCATCTCAAACTGCTTCAATTCCAATTTTCGAGTGTGATTACTCCACTTAAAATTAAAGGAGATCAGAATCATACCTCAGCTTTCTCAGAAGCAGTCTCACCCACATGCAGGAACATTACCAGAGGAATGGAGCACCTCTCTTAAGAGGAGAGACTTGGGATTGTGCAGCTTGGAAAAGAGAAGACTTCAGGGTGACCTTATTGCAGACTTTCAGCACCTAAGGAGAACCTACAAGAAAGATGGAGAGAGACTATTCACAAGGGCATGTAGTGACAGGACAAGGGGGAATGGCTTCAAACTGAAAGAGGATAGGTTTAGATTACATATTAGGAAGAAATTCTTGACTACGAGGGTGTTGAGGCACTGGAACAGGTTTCCCAGAGAAGCTCTGGATGGCACATCCCTGGCAATGTTCAAGGCCAGGCTCGATGGACTCTGAATATGGTCTAGTGGAAGGTGTCCCTGCCCATGGCATGGGGTTTGGAACAAGATTATCTTTAAGTTCCCTTCCAGCCCAAGCCATTCTTTGATTCTATGATAACACACAGGAGAAGCAAGACTAGGAGAATCACCTAGAGCAACCTCTCTTGAATCACAGAGTGGCGGCCACAGTGTGGGATAGTAGGCATTTAGTTCAGAAAAACTTATGGAAAATCCAATGCTTTCACCTTTGGTGCATGATATTGATGAAAACCTTTCATCAGCACAATGATACCATTCAGAGATCACACACAGAGAAGCACTGCATGATGCTTATAAATAGTTTCCCTCCCTCTTGCCTTCTGAACTTGTGTGCCTTATAAGTTCTACAATTGTTGTAATGAGGTCATACAGCCACAGAGAGAAGGGTTGGAATACACTTTTGCTGCTCTAGAAGAATCATCATACAACCAATCTCCCAGCAGTGTATATACTTTACAGTGCTGGTGCAGAAAGGCAGTGTAGACTGCAGTGTCCAAATGCAGTGGGCTACTATGCTCTGTCTCCCAAGCCCGCAGGCCATCTGCATTGAAGGACGAAACACTAGTAACACAAAACAACCAAAAATCTCGCAGAAGGATGAAGAAAACTTGTACTGGTGTTTCCTGATAAACAGAAGAATAAACTTTTAAAACTCCTAAGGAATATGGCAATGAATAATAGCCATTTAGGAACTCAAAGACATTTTCAGAAAAAAAATGTTATTTGTTATCGTGTGATTTAGGGATTTTGTGTGACACTACACTCCATTACATTGCCTACTAGACTCTGTTCTGCTGTGGAAAAAAAAAAATACAGTCCAATGAAGACTACAGTACAATCTAGTGCACAAGTGAGCCCTAAAATTGTGGGCTTGGTTCACAAATTCGCATGAGAGAAATTAATATTTATGAATAGATTGGTTTCAAGATATTGTCCATATCAAGACGGCATCATACACCTTGAGGAAAGAACAGTACTTCAAGCTTTTGAGCTAATCAGCATAATTTAAATTATTTTCACATTTTTCCTAAAGCATTCTTGAAATGCAAAAGCCCAGTTCTTGAAATAGACTGTATTATGTATACACTTACCTAGCTTCTCTTTGCAGGTCTTTCTTCTTGGCAGAGTTGTTATTGAGGTACCATATATTTCCCATATAGTTGATTAACACTGTGTTTTCTCTATTAGGCTGGTTTAACATACAGCAAATTTCCTAGAGAGTCCAGTAAAAATTTTGCTGAGGAAGTAACACTGTTGTTCACATCTGAACTTTCCATTCAATTCTGGAAAATAAGATGAATTCTACATCCTTTTCCACCTAAGGAAAAAAACCTCAAGACCTGGATTTCTCACTTCCACTCTCACCTTAGATCACAAATAACTTGCTCACAGCTGTCTCATGAGGCACACATTTGAAAGAGGTCTTTGCATCTCATCTGTTCCTCCTAGAAAACACAGCTCCTATGATACATGTTTCTAATACTAAATATAAAATTGGAGCTGGAAATCTACAGACACACCAGAAAGCAGGTTCTTTGCGACAATGCTGTGAGTAGAAAGATATAGTAGGAGCAGAATGAAATTTCAACTGAGATACTGTAAGCAAGTATGAATACTGGCACAGCAGTAATTCCTATCATTCTTGATAAATGTTACCATATCTGACTGATTGCATGTTTTAAACACAAGTGTCTATGTTAAGCATACAATTTTAGTGGAAGCTAGCCATTTTCACCTAAAAAAGATTTAAACTGAACTCTTGGCCCTTTTCCTCTTTGACAAGGCTATGACAGTTTTTGGCAAAGCTGTGAGAGCAAATGGCAAGTGTTAGTAATCTAAATTTCACAATATCATTGCACACTTTCCCAAGGTGTACTATATATGTAACAGTAAAATCATGGAACTTGCTTTTGTAAATAAGAAACAGATCACACTCACAGATTGTGTCTGAGTATGAATTTCTGACACTGAAAAGATATACACGCACTTCAATTAGCTGTTGCAATGGTAACCTTACCTTTGCTTCTAATATGTCTAGAAAATCCTAGAAATCTAAGACAAAGCAGGAAAATTTTCTATGGAAATTCCTATTAATTTAAACCTTTCCAAAGTCAGTTCTGTTCTGCTGAATTCAACTGGAACATTATACCATAGCTATCTGTCGTCTTGAACAACACCTCAAAATTTGATATATATAATTTATAAATAGTTGAGAAACAGAAAATGATGCTTTTGGCATTTAATTCTTGTTTTTGCATGAGGCACCAACTTTTTTTTTCCTGATAACTATAGTAACTAAAAATGGGTAAGATTAATATACATTTATTCCAGACTTAAATTTTAGGTTTTAGGGCCTTCAGCTGCATTCATTAATTCCCTTAATTTCCCAGCCTAAATGCCTTGGATCTATGTATGGAGAGCAGTAAATAGTTTTCTAGACAACAGAAAGTCAGTGAAGTCTGTTGATATCCAAATTCAGGGCTGTGAGCAAAAATGCAGCCCAGAAAGTCCTAGGTGATCTGTGCTCACATTTCAGTTTCTCTCTTCGTAAGCAGAGATAGCTGTAGAGATTCTGGGTTGAGCCTGTTCTTATTTCTAGTTTTTTTTCCCCAGTGGTAAAACAGAGAGTCCATGATATAGGACAAATGACAGAGAAGTACATCTTCCATGAGCAAATCTTGATATGATCATTTTCAGTCATTCTTCATCCAGCATTTGAAACAAATTCCATCCTCCCAAATTGAAGGCCCCCTTCTCCACTTAAATTGACAGATTTTGGATATTAGGAAGGCACAAAGATATCAGGTGTTCTACCCTCACTTTACTCTATCTCACTTATTTTTAGTACTGATTTTTCATTCATCTGAAATGCACGAAATATAGATCTTTGAAAAGACAGGAACAGGGAAGTAGGGTGACATTCGTAGCTACATACACTAACTAATGTGCTAATATTTAAAAGCTAATTTGCAAAGAGACTTCCAAAAGCTTAACTTCTCTGGAAGATGGCAGCACATGTGCAAAAACAAATGGAGAGAAAAAGCCAGTAGTGTTTTTCATTCCTAAGCTTCTTCCACAGCTTTGCGTGGCTTTTTACCCACTTCTGCATTTTCAGAAGTCAGTTTCTACTCCTCCACTTTATAAGTATCTGTCTCAGCTGTGAGCTTATCAGCTGCTCCCACAAGGGGTGTTTTTCCAGAACTGTCTAAATCTCCGCAATTCCTCAAATCCTGACACCAAATCCATTTTCACATACTATAAAAACTAAGTATCTAGCAGGTAGATGTCACAGTGTGCTTTCTAGCTGCATGTTAGCAAGACGCAAAACACAGGCAGCTTTTAAATTTGCCGCATGACTTCTCACTTTCCCTCTCTCATTCCTTTTTCTTGTCTCGCAGTAAACTTTGATTCAGCAAAGCACTGAAATTTGCCATTGCCTTTAAGAAGTGGTTGTAATCCTCACCCAACTGGTCTCCTCCTTGCCACGAACACACTTGTATGTGAGCACACAGCAAAACACATTTTGCTGAATTGGGACCTTGCACTGTAAGTGTTCTGGGGAGGCACCAATCCTTCCATGCATTTGCAAAGTACTTGGCATAAAGACTCGAGACTGTACGGACACTTGAAGGTGCTCCTCAGTGAACAATCACAGTGATGGCAGATACCAAACTGCATAGTTTGGCAGCCACATAGAACTAAGTGAGAATCCAATGATGTCTTTATACATTGAAGAGATTAGCTGGGAAGTCATAAAGAATGATATGACACATTTAAATATATTTTGCTATATGGTAGAGAGAAGGTGTCCTGAAGTCTATCGTGTTCCCTGCACCTGAGGTGCTATAGTCCCAGCTCATTCCAAGCATCTGGAACTTTATGTCTAGGGAAAAATAGACATTGCAACCTGGAGTACCTTGTTGGATTTGAAAATTTGCCCCCAAAGCAAGGCAAGGGTCACATTTTCAAGGTGAACAACACCTTGCCAATTGCTTGAAAATATCTATATGCACTACCAAGAGCCCAGAGTTTTCTGCAGAGAGGCATAAATGAGTACAGTAGAGATGGTGGGTTTACCTTGCTAATTGACAGTCTCCTTATCATTGTGACCTTCTGCAAAGATTACACAAGTACCTAAAACTGAGATGGTCACAGCTAGCTCTCAGTAAAATTTGCCTAATGAGGCAAGAGTTCCTGAATTATCTGTGTCAGTGTACCCCTCTTAGTTCTCACTAAGCTAATGGGTTTGTATGTGCTTGCCACTGTGAGCAAAAGCTAAGGTTTGTTTTTTAAGACCATCGTTACACATTTTTGAGGTAGCATGGTCCACATGTTTCCCATCCTAGGTACAAATACATAGATGGTATCAGATGTTGTCCATGGGACAGAAAGAAGCTAAGCTCCAAGTTGACAGCTGTAGCTGATGAGGTCATCAATATAGTTTAGAGATGGAAAGAGTTCAGTGGAAAAAACATGTCACTCTTTCTTTTTCTCTTGTTTGAAGTCACTGAGCTTCAGGGTTCAGGGGAATTGTTGCTTTGACTTTATTCTTCTGTAGACGGGTGGCTGCCTGCCAGTGGCAGCTGCATATGGGATCATTTGCATTGCATGAGGAGTCTCTTGTTTAAAGGGAAGCTCTTCCTTCCCTTAGATCATCTGTTTCTTTAGAGTCAGGGCCACTGTTTCACACAGAAAACATTCTTCCTTTAATCTTTTCTCTCTACTTACTCTGTACTCATTAACAAGTATCCAAAGCCAGGTTTAGCAGACTCATCTGGGATAGCTGAAAAAGGCAGTCAGTAGACAAAGAGGGAATTATTTGATATTCCTGTGGTTACATACTTCTATGAGAGGATATTTGCAGTGGACATATGCTCTCTTACATCACCATGCTAAAGCAGGAGTCTAAAAAACTGTTATTTGCTGCATGCAGAATGGATATTTAACCTGTCTTGGGAACAGTGTTCTGTGTTTGCACCTCATGTAGACAGTGGGGTACCCCTCCTAGAGCCCCACATCAAACAACTGCGTGCCTTTCATCTCCAGGAGCAATGCAACTCATTTCTTTTGCACCTGACAAATCAGGGACAATCAACTATTTTAATAGGTTTTGTGGGGGAAGTAAAGACAGAGGGATAGAGAAAAAAGTTCCCCTAGAATGATATTATAAAAGCTGTGACTTACATATTAGCAATTTGGCTTCATACCCTGCACACAAGAGAGTGCCTAAAAGTAAAATAAGATTAAGTGACTGTGATATAGCTCAGGCGCTCAAGTCCAAACTTGCTGGATGGTTGCCTTTTCACATCTAAGGCATACACTCTAAACAGTCTTTTCCATACTTAGGATACAAATTGTCTTTTTATGCCCTTTTGCTTCCTCCACCTCCTCTTGCTTCCCTCCCAGAACTTTCAGTATGCAAGAGTAGGTGCTTTCCTGTTGTCTGATACAGGTTTAAGATTTGCTGTGCATGGCCTCTCTGGTTAAAGACAGACAGCAAGATCCACCCACAAGTAAGGGCTGTCTCTGAATTCCCAGTCTGTAAAGTAATTTTGCCTTCAAAAGGTAAGAATCTTGTAAACTGTAATAAAACCCACAACTGGACAGACCTAATTAAAGTGGCAATAGCATTTTAATACATGCCATCTCATAAAGGAGAGGAGACATGGTTTTAATAAGATCTTTCTTAATGTAATCAGCTAAGCTGATGAGGAAAAAAAGGGGGGAAATAGACTCTTTAAAAGTCTTGTTAACCTTCTCTCTTTTTTGAAACTCTTGCACCCTCCCAAAAGAAAGGAAGAAAAAGAAACAAGGAGAACAAGCATGAGAACATGCTAGACAGTTTGTGAGTTCACTGTGTCTTTGCTAGATATACACACATCAGTGACTGACTAGAAAGGGCAAAGGGAAAAAAAAGCACAAAAAACCCAAAAGCAGCAAGAGGAAGCATGTCCAGGCGCCTAATCTTTGGGAAGCTAGCCAGATTTCATTTATAGCCAGCCAAGTCAGATTTGCCAGCTGAGACTCTCTCTGTGTCTGTAGACTGGTGCAGACATGGTGAGTCAGGGAGTCACAGTGAATTACTGTGGAATACCAGAAAGAACAAAGTGCTGTTAGCGAAGGTTGCAATCCAAACAATATCAAAGATCTACTTTTTGATTGTGATCTGTTCTAAAAGCAATTCAAGCAATTCCTAAGTATCACAGAAAGAAAGGCGGGTCTGATTATTGCTTGTTTTGTAGGTGGTTTTTGTTTTTGTTAGCACAGGGTCTGTTAAACCCCTGGTGCATAGTAACTATAGATTCCACTTGGTTCATTCCCTTTGAAGTCAGTTTGCTTTTGTTCTTTACCTAACTTGACGCAATTTTCTACAAGCTAATTTGTATGCAGCCCTGGTCAGAACCTGCCACCCAGAATTCTGTATGTGAATTTACCATCAGGGAGAATGAATTTACTGTAGGAATAGAGATGGATTTTGTGCTGGGAAAGCCGGGGCTAGAACAAATACAAGGAAGAAAGAAAGGAAAGGAAGGTGCGGAAGGTGCGGAAGGTGCGGAAGGAAGGAAGGAAGGAAGGAAGGAAGGAAGGAAGGAAGGAAGGAAG
>VWPU01001087.1:0-112178 GCA_013398955.1 Callaeas wilsoni | reverse complement strand
AAAAGAAAAAAAAAAAAAAAAAAAAAAAGAAAAAAAAAAAAAAAAAGAAAAAGAAAAAGAAAAAGAAAAAGAAAAAGAAGAAAAAGAAAAAGAAAGAGAGAGATGTTATTGCAAGCACAAATAACAAATATAGGAAAGCTGAAAATATTTGGGGAAAGCCTGACAATAGCATACGTCTAATATGATGGCAGAGCAGAGGGAGGGGTAAAGCTACAAAGAACAACTACAAGTCATGCTTTCTTTAAACATTCTGCATTTTTCAAACTGTTCTGTACTTTTCACACTATGGTATCCACCAACTTAAAACTAAAACATTCTGCAAAACCCTGAAATACTCAGGGACTCAGAAAAGCAGAACAACAAAATTATAGGCTATGTCTAGAGAGTAGGAAAAAAAGTGACCTAGAATTCTGTCTGCATTACAGAGTTAGCAAGACTTATGTTTCCTCAGCTTTGCTGTCACTTTTTTTTCTATTATCTACCATTCATAATTTGGATTCAAAATTAATTTAGTGGGGACAGTAGAAAAATTTGTGTACTAGCTACTGCTCCTATGCCAAGGCCACTTCTGGGATTTTGCCAAAATGTTGCAAAAAACTAAAACCAGATTACTTCTAGGATGAACACTGTGAATTTTGTTTTGAAGTCACCTAGAAGAATCGCATTTGGCCTTAAAAAAAGGCTGAATTTTTATAAAGAAATACTAACAACAGCCGGAGTTACAATCAGTGGAAAATATTTTGGAACAGCTATTAAAACTCCTACTTTAGGGCTCAAGCCAATATTTATTGTGGGCCAAAGTGAGACTTAATACAGTGGCAGGGAAGGAACAGGGCAGCTTAATCCACATCTGCTTGCTGTTATTTTCCACTACTGTCTTTGAGTGGTCTCATCAGTCTGAGACAGAGGAGTCTGGAATAGACAGACCTGAAGTCTGATCTATTCAGACAATGCCTGTGTTTTATTAGGTTTATTTTGTTTAGCAGCAGCAATGTTTCTGGCATTGCGCTGTTCCCAAATACAGAGAGCCCTGACTAAGCTGAATCATCATGAGATTGAACTGATGCTGATGGGAAAGCGCAGCACTCTGCAAAGCTCATAATTTCTCATGAAACAGTGCCATGAAAGCTTCTGCCCTCAGCTAGCCCAGTGCTCAGTATCACATGGACTTCTCACAGCTCCTCTGAGTGAGAAGCATCTTTCCTGAGACTGCCCTTGAGAGCACTCCACCCCTTCTTGTTGGACCTTGCAGTTCATCCCTGCCAGCAGAGATGTTATGCAATTTCAGTGTTTGTTGCTACATTTCCCCATAAGTAGGTGAAGAATCTCCCACGGGTTCAAATGGTGGTAAGGTTTCTGCTCTCTAGTATGACCATGAAGAGATCTTCCCCACAGCTCACACCTTTCCCCGACATCTCAAGCTCAACACTCAGAGACCTGCCTGAGTCTGAGTGAACAGCCCAGCTGACCAGATGGCTCTCCTCAGCCTGCACCACCTGTGGTGGCTGTGCTCCATATGCAGCCACAGCTCATGTCCAGCCTTACTGAGCCTTCCATACATGTCACTGAGCTCTCACGATCAGCCCATTGCACCTGCTGCTCACGTCTGGAAAATAAGGCTGAAAAAGAGAGTACAAACTGTGAAGAAGCTTCATTGCATCTGAGCCTTGAACAGCCATTTCCCAGCCCAAATCAGACCCTGACTGTAGAAGCAGTGCTCTTCAAGGACACTGTGTCCTGGTGGGCATCTCTCCCCAGAAATTCATCCAGAAACTGGAGAACTGCTTGGAACTAAGCTCTTGGACTTCAGGATGAGGTGTGTCAGCTGAGAGGGTCAGTTTCTCCTCTCTTCTGATGTGTTGGCTGAGGGGTCAACCATGCCTTTCTAATTCACAGATGCAAGCAGGAGGTGGTCATGGTCCTCCTTCTACTTGGCCTTGGTGTTCTCTGTTTAAGGTCTGGCTTCAGGCCCAGTTTTGGCTCAGTAATTTGTGCTCTAAAGACAAGAAACAGCGGCAGAGAGATTTCCTTCAAGTTGTGAAAATGGCAGATGAAGATGGTGTTTTCAATGGTTATGTTTCTCTTTCAAACAGATGATGCAGAGTATCATAGAATCATAGCATCATTTAAATTGGAAAAGACCTTCAAGATGACCAAATATAACTGGTAAAGAAGCACTGCCAAGCCTGTCCAGCTGCCCAGAGGCCAGAAGACTTCTCCATTTTCCCTTTAATAAATGATTTCACTAAATCATGAAGCCATGAGTGCCAGGTGTCATGCCTCGCTGAAAATTTGGTACTTCCTTCTAGCTTCATATAGGGAATTTTAATGCTATTACTGGAGGGAACAACCTGTTTATCACTAATGAAAAAGAATATTTGCTTAATTACAGTATTTACATGCTTCTCATCTGATCAACATGCTACTGTAACTTAGGCTAGCATACAAACATCAGCCTCTTTGGTTACAATGACCTGTAAGAACCAATGTGTAAGCAGTCTCAAACTTAAAACAGACAAGAATAAATATAAGCCCTCTTCTTTTTTTTCCATTAAAGATCTGATTTTCTCATTTCATTCTTTATCTAAAAGTAGCAGCTTGCTTTACAGGCCAGACTCTTCTAACTCTGATACAGAGTTAACTAAACGATAGAGATTTAGCTTTTAATTCATTTATTTTGAGATTGTCACAAGTGTTACTTAAGCCCTGAAACCTTGATAGTGTTTCAGAAGTTCTCATTCAGCAATTGAGTAACAAGTATTTCTGCTAATTAACAAATTCATTTTACCTAGATCTACAATTTTTTAAACAATTTTTGCTTATTCAAGTAGCATTCGAAGCATTAATGGCACAAGTGAGAACAGATTTTTTTCGGCATCTGTCTTCATTTCTTTACATTGCAGGAATCACAAAATACACATAAAAAATTTCTTGTTGAACCCTTTTATTTGTCAGAGAATGAAAGAATGAATATAGTTAGCCTAACAGGCGCCCATTGGTGCTTTTTCAAAAGCACTGTTACTAGTGCTTTTCAGGCCTGAGTGAGAGGAAGAACTATTTCAAAACAGAATTTGTTGTTGTTATGGTTTGACACTGTCCAAATACCAAGCACCCACGAAAGCCACTCGCTCACCCTCCCCTGCCACAGCTGGGCAGAGGAGAGAAAGAAATTAACAAAGGGTTCATGAGTTGAGATAAGGACTGGGAGAAAACACTCCAAGGGTAAAACAGGTTCAGCTTAAAGGCGCAAAGTGATTTTTTTACTAACTGAGTCAGAAGAGGTTGATGAGAAGTAAAATAAACCCTTAAAAAACACCTGTCTTCCCTCAACCCCTCCCTCCTTCCCATCGACAGCACAGGGAGACATGGAGTGGGGTTTTGGTCAGTCCATTACTGAGATTTTCTTCTGCTGCTCAGGGAGAGGAGTCCATCCCCTGTGAGACCGTGGGGTCCCTCCCACAGGAGACAGTTCTCCATGAACTTCTCCGGCGTGGGTCCACTCTCACAGGCAGCAGCCAAACCGAGCCTGCTGCAACGTGAACTCCCCCCACAGGCACACAGTCCTCCCAAAACTGCTGCGGCATGGGTCTCTCTTTCCACGGGGTGCAGTCCTCCAAGGACAGGCTGCTCCAGCCTGGAAGCAGGGCCCCCTCTCTCCTCCGAGTCTCCCACTGGGTCCCAGCCTCCTCCAGGCATCCACCCGCTCCGGGATGGGCACCTCCTCCACGGGCTGCGGGTGGATCGCTGCATTCCCCGTGGATCCCCATGGGCTGCAGGGGCCCAGCTGCTTCACCATGGTCTGCACCATGGCCTGCAGAGGAATCTCAGCTCCAGCGCCTGGAGCACCTCCTGCCCCTCCTTCTCCACTGACCTTGGTGTCTCCATATTGTTTCCCTCCCATGTCCTCACCTTCTCCTCTTCTCTGGCTAGAAATAAACTGTGCACACTTTGTTTTTATTTCCTTCCTAAATATGCTATCACAGATGTGTTGCCAACATCTCTGATTGGCCCAGTTTTGGCCAGCAGCATGTCCATCTTCGGAGCCATCAGGAATTGGCTCTGCTGGACATGGTGGGAGCTTCCAGCAAGTTCTCACAGAAGCCACCTCTGTGGCCCCCCTGCTACCAAACCAGGCCATGCAAAACCAACACAGTTGTCCAGGTCAGTCAGCACTTGGGCTATGCTGCATGTTCAAAATCTCTCATTATATCTCCTACATCTTTGGTACCATACTAGCTAGCATAATTCTCCAGAATTCATGGGCCCCTTCTATCTACATGATTTTATTTTTTGAAAAGTGGCATTTTGAGAATATTTGTGATAATCTCTACAAATGATGCTGCAAAATAGGACTGTTAAAATTCAGCCATTGTTGGGACCTCAAACCAGGGCCTGATCTGCACTGACAGCACAAAACTCTGTAAGATTAGTGCTTTGTGTTTAGGTCAGGTTTTCCTCCCGTGCTAGTTTTGGCTGGGATGGCGTTAATGTTTTAGATTTATGCTGGAGAGAGTACTGATAACCCACGAATGTTTTCATTATTGCTGAGCAGTGTCAGGGCCTTTTCTGCTACTCATACCACCCCACCAGAGTGGGCTGAGGGTAAGCTAGTAGTTGGGAGGGGACTCAGCTGGAACAGCTGACCCCAGCTGACCTAAGGGATATCCCAGATCACATGGTGCTGTGCTCAGTATATAAAGAGAGGGGAAGAAGGAGGAAGTGGAGGGGGATATTTGAAGTGATGGTGTTTGTCTTGCCCAGTTATATGTGATGGAGCCCTGCTTTGCTGGGGATTGTTGGACACCTGCCTGCCCACTGGAAGCGACAACTGAATTCTTTGTTTTGTTTTGCTTGTATGAGCAGCTTTTGCTTTACCTATTAAATTGTTTTGCTTGTATGAGCAGCTTTTGCTTTACCTATTAATTGTTCGTAAAAACCAAAAAATTGGTTTTTTACTTCTACCCTTCTGATTCTTTTCCCCACACCACAAGGGAGGAGTGAGCAAGTGCCTGTGTGTCTAGTTGCTATCTAGGGTTAAAACATGACACCCTGAAATACGCAAATAAAATGCTGTGCACTGAGTCAGTGCAGCAGGAGAGGGCAGGGAAGTGTTTGCTTGCACTGCACTTCAGGTGGTCTTCCTAACCTTGCATAAGGCTTCAGAAAGGTTGCTGATATGTTGATACATGAAGCTGACAGATGGGGCACGTGGAAATATCTCGATGAGTCTTCCCCATTTTCTTCAATAAAAGTCATTAAGAACCTGTAAATCATGATAAAATTACCTTTGTTGCCTACAGTATTTATTAAAAGTGTGTTGTTGTGGCTTACATAAACAAGGTTATGCACTGTCCAGTATTTTAGGAAATCAGCTGGAGTTCTCTCATATTGGCAGCATCAAGGCTAAAGTGTTGTTTTGAGAGTTGTTTAAAGACATTGCCTCTTTATGTGCCATGCCATATGCTTCTATTTCTGGCCACTACATGTATCTGCAAAAAAATGAAGTAACTAATGCATAACAATATTCATTCAGTCTCTCCCTGTTTTAAACTTTTTTCTATAAGACAACAGTTTTCCCATTGTATTTGGTATGTGAAGTTGTTTCATAAAGTTACACTTATTTATACAGAGCTTTAAATTGCAGCCTATTTGCAAGAGTTTTGTTTCATATACTTAAAGACTTTTTTGAGCCTGGACCTGCAGACCATTTGACCACATGACACACATTACAGTGCAAACAAAACAGCTCTTGAATATCACACACACAAAGTGTGTTACTTGGCTGAATTCAGCAGAATTGACTGTCTTGGTCATGAGTCCAGCCACTTGCCACATGCACCTGACCTTAAAGTGTGGTCCTGCAGCAGCACATGCCCTGACAAGATGAGTTCAGGTGGAAGACTGAAAGGATATTCCTGAATTTGTTTGCAGTTTCTTCACCTGGTTCATCAGCAGAGATGTAGCATCACTCAACTGATTTACACATTGGCTCCTAGCATTTGCAAGCCCACGCTGAACAGCACAGCTTGGGATGTACCACAGACCCACTGCAGTAGCACAGGCACATGGCAGCAGCGATGCAGTTGTCCTCATGGTTGAAGCTCTCCTTTGTGCTTCCTCCTGCCCTAGCAGCATCCTTGCAGAGATACATTTGCAGGTAAATCCAGTTTCAGTGAACTAGATCAGGGAGGGATGGCTTGCAATAAAACCTTAGCCAAAATATTTATTGATTTCAAATCCAGTGCAGGCACCTTGTTGCACTGGTAGAGCCCAAAGGGGCAGTCACTAGAAGGAGGAAGGAAATATTTATGTTAGTATCTCCTCTTTCTATAATCAAACAATTGTGCTGTTGCCCTGGAAAGCATGCAGGTGTCCAGTAATGTGGAGAGCACCAGTGTTTGGGCAGGTCCTGAACACACCCATAATGTTTAGAGAACATGGCTGCTCACAGATGACTGGACAGAAAACTACTAAAGGTCAAAGCTGGAAGAAATTGTGTCTTGGAATCAATTAAGCTTGTTTATATAGACCTTCCAAATGCATACCTGATGAACTCTTTCAGAGACCACTGCTACTTTCAAGCATTTGATGACAATAGAGTACTGAAAGATTGTCAGGAATATTTATTTAATCTCCTTCATCTTTTGATCCTCTATATCCAGGCTAAAGCTAGAGGTAGCTCACAGCAGCAGCTGATGGATTATCTGACAAATTGTTCAAGACATTTGGAAGGCGTTTATTAGTCCAAAGCCAGTGTACACTAGAACTAGACAAACGATCCAATATTCTTATTCCTTTCTAGAAGCCAATGAGTTTGTTATGGAGGTGAGCCGAGAACTATCCTGAACAGTGCCAGATATTTTCCAGAGTCAGAAACTACTGAGAAGAAAGCTCCTTTTCACTGCCAAATGCCAGAGGCCAAAAGTGAACATGGATAAATTTCACTGTAAGAAAAGCTGAATCCAGCAGACGTGGAAAAGAGACATTTGGGCCAGAGGTGCCAAGTGGGTACATGATGCAATGTAGAACAGTAATACCTGCTTCTTTAGGCAAAATATTTGAAGAAACCACAAGAAAAAAAGAAGTGCAACTCCTAACTACCACCTCATTAGCCAGCGCTCAGGGAGAAGGGTGAGGAAAATGAATTGCTGGAGAGACAGAATTCCTCCAAATTTCAGATGGCACAAGGAGGACATAAATGATCCATTTGTTAGATTCCAGCACACATCAGCACTATTTATTTGCAGTTGTGGGGAGACCACACAATAAAACATTCACAGGCTTCCCCCTTGGTGGTCTCTCTGCAGAAGTTAAGATCTCAGAAGAAGTCACTCAAAGACAGCCTGCTTTTTTCACGACCACCATGGTTCCCAAGCACTCTCACAACCACTTTTGGTCACCTCAGCCTGCCCTCTCCTCACGTTTGGATTCATTACTGCAGCCCACCATGCCTCTTGATGCCCATTAACCCGAGCTGGTGGCAGACCATATGCTTGGAAATGCCACTATTGCCTTGTCTCCAGAGGCCTTGAGAATGCAGTGTTCCATGTCTTTCACCCCAGCAATCACCCTTTTCTCAGTGTTCTTCCTTCCAGTTGGCTACAGCATTACGGCCCCAGTATGCCAGCTTCATGCATGCCCCTAAAATGCATGGTCACCTGGTGACTCAACCTGATGCCCAAGGCTGTCTATCACAGATTGCCTGCATAAGGCTGCTCAGTAAAATGCTTTGCCTTTTTATTTAAACAAAAGGAAAATGCTTTGTACACATTTTCATGGTCCATCTGATGACATAAAATCTGTTACAAAGAAGTGAAGTTATAGATGATTATGGGTGTGTCAGACCACCAGGTTAGTCATGGGTCCTAGTGAGTATTGGCATTTCTCCTCTTGATAACTAATAAACAATAATTCATGACAACAGAAAGATAATTACAAGTCAAAGTAATTATACTGTGCAGGTAAAATATATTTGAATAAAAGCACTGTCAATAAGGTAAGAGTAGTCAATAATTTTGTGGTTGTACCCTTTAAGGATGACTAGTTACAAGACAAGGTAGCAGCCCCTTATGTAAGGAAGTCATACACTTGCATGACAACCAGTTAAGGGGGACCAGGTTTTTAAGCACAGAGGCAAGACCTTGCAAGGCTTTTGGAAACATCTAGGCAACATATATTAAGAATTATCCACTTGGACAATAGAGAAAAATGTACTTCGGCACCCTAGCCTAGCACATAATAATGCTTTTAGTCATATATACACTAGTGTGCTATTCTGACCTTCTCAGACATCTCTTGGTGAAGGTCACTGTTCCATGCAATGTAATGAGTTTTAGAATTAAGTCCACTTTCACTTCACTCATGCCCTGACTTTAGAGGTTCTTAGATCAGCCTGGCAGGAGGTCCTGAAGAGAACATTTTTACTTGTTTGAGCCAACTCTCGTCTAGTGGTAGCTGCAGACCAGAAGTGCTGCACAAAACCAGAAAGGTACTATTTCCAACTATTTCTTTTGAAGCAGGTTTTCACAATACTGTATTGCTTTGTCAGCTTCAAAGAACAAGGGAATTCTTTGAGTATAAAAGGCTGGCAGCCAAAAGCATCTGCAACAAATCATGATGCTAGAAGTTGCTTTTCTTTGAAGAACAAACAGAATCAATAGGAATTTAGCACTAAGTGGGAACTTCCAGTAAACAGAGAAAAAAGAGCAGAGAAAGCACAGGTTTTTTCTCCAGAAAGGACATTGGGGGAAAAAAAAGGAAAAAGGAAAACAGAAAGAAATCTAACTCCTAGTGAAGAGAAATGAGACCTTTTGCTTACAGTGGCTATTATTGGCACTTCTCACTGCACAGGCAGAATGGCAGCAGTTGATCTTTCATGAACAAGGCTTAGCACTGCCGAGATGCATAAGGAAAACACAAGCCTTGCTTTTACATAGTGCAAGTAGAGATACTGCCCACAAAGAATCCTTGTAGTCACTCATTCAGAAAACACTTCACTGGGGTGTGTAAACTGTGTCTTGAAGTGTTCTGGGCAACCTGCTGTCTGGAGATGTTTGGCTTCAGAAACCTAGGCTGAACTTTCTCCCCTAACATTTTATTTTGAATACAGATATGATCATAGAATCTTAGAATGGTCTGGGTTGGAATAGACCTCTATTACACATCATCTAGTTCCAAAACCCCTGCTCCATCCCTCTAATCATCTTGTTGGACCTCCTCAGGATTCACTCCAACAGGTCCATATCCTTCCCGTTCTGGGGACCCCAGAGCTGGATGCAGCACTGCAGGTGGGGTCTCAGCAGAGTAGAGCAGAGGGGCAGAATCCCCTCCCTCGCCCTGCTGCCCACACTGCTTTGGATGCAGCCCAGGATACAATTGGCTGTCTGGGCTGCAAGTGCATATTGCTGGGGCATGTCCCGCCTCGCATCACCCAGCACCCCCAAGTCCTTCTCCTCAGGGCTGCTCTGATCTGTTCATCCCCAGCCTGTTGATACCAGTGGTTGCCCTCCGTGAGATTCCCATGGGCCCACTTCTCGAGCTTGTGCAAGTTCCACAGTGTGGCATCCTGTCCTTCAGGTGTGTCAGCTGGGCAACTCATCTTGGTGTCATCTGCACACTTGCTGAGGATGATCTTGATCCTTTTTTCTATGTCACCAATGAAGACATTGAACAACACTGGTCCCAGTATGGACCGCTGAGGGACACCATTCATCACTGATATCCACCAGGACCCTGAGCTATTAATCACTACCCTCTGGCCACCACTATCCAATCAATTCCTCATCCATCGAACAGTCCACCCATCAAATCTGTCTCTCCAATTTAGAGAGAAGGATGCTGAGTGGGACTGTGTCAAAGACTTTACAGAAGTCCAGAAAAATGACATCTGTAGCCCTTCCCTTGTCCTGTGATGTAGTTTCTCCAACAAAGGCCACTAAGCTGATCAGGCAGGACCTGCTCTTGGTGCAGCTGTACTGGCTGTCTTGAACCACCTCCCTGTTCTCCCTCTGCCTTAGCAGAGCTTCTAGAAGGATCTGTTTCAGGATTTTCTCTGGCACAGAGGGCAGGCTGACATGGCTGTAGTTCCCAGAGTCCTCCTTTCTAACCTTTGTAAAGATGGGTGCAATGTTTCCCTTTTTCCAGTCCCCTGGGACCTCACATGACTGTCATGACTTTTCAAATATAATGGAGAGTGGCTTGGCAACTACATCAGCAAAACTGCTCAGGACTCTGGAATGTATCTCATCAGGTTCCATGGACTTACATACATTCAGTTTCCTCAGATGGTCACGAACCCAAGCTTTACTTACAGTGGGAGGGACTTTGCTCCCTCAGTCCTCATCCTGCTCTCCATCCACTTGAGAGACCTAAGAAGAGAGGTTAGCATTGAAGACTAAGGCAAAATGTTGTTGATTACCTCATTCATTGCTACGAGGTTTTCAGCATTGTTTATCACCTTCTTTCTTTTTCCGTTTCTGGTTAACGTACTTGTAGAAGCCTCGTTTTAGCCTTCCTCATCCCATGCACACACACCAATACTGATAAATACCTTAAAAGAAATATATCACAAAACCTTAAGTATGTACACTGAAAGGGATTTTTTAAAGGCAAAACAGGAGGGTGTCACACATATTTTACTTACTCATATTGCCTTATCTTACCTCCATTTTCTGAAGAGCTGACAGAGATGCCACAACCAAGGCAAACTGTCTACATTCCCTTATCTCCTGTTTGGGAATCCCTTCTCTCATTGGTTCTTTCAGTGCTGGCTCAAGGAGGCAGGAGAAGAGCAGAATAAAAAGGACCTGGAAAAGAATCAACAGATGACCCTGGAGAGCAGCGGAGATGGAAGAAAAATTCCTCTGACTCACAGTAAGGCAGTTTGAGCAAGGTTAGGGAGTGAGGAAAAGTGACAAGCCAAGAAAGAAGCAGCTGCAGCAAGGGGTAAGCATGTACTCAGCAGTTTTCTGTTTCCTACCAAACAGAAAGGCTGGGCAGCTATTTCCCCGTCCTTCACCTGTCTCTACCCTTGCCTCTTTCATTTATTTCATGTTTCTCCAATCCGTATTTAATCTCCTGCTTCAGTCTTTTTAAACTGCCTCACAAGGGCATTTGGGCTGCTGATGTTAGAATTGCAATGTTTTCAGTTCCTTCTGATGGCTAAGGGCTAACAGAAATTGATCCTGAAAAGTACAACAAAACAGAGCAAACCAAACAAGATTGTTTCACATGGAAAAATATTAAGCTTCAGAAATGGAAATATTTCATGGCCATGCTGTGGTTTTTAAAAACTTTCCTGTTGAAGACTTTCTCAATCCAAGGCAAATTTTTGAGCAGAAGCTTGAGGAATAGCTTTAAGGAGACAGTGTGATTTTATAAAGCCCTGACTGTGGTAAGCACATTGAGCACATCTATATACTGCAAACATGACCCTAGCCCCTTAGTCTTCTCTCTTCCATTTTTTTTTTTTCCAGGAAAGTTTCATTATGACTCTGGTTGACATTTCTAAAGAAAGGGAATTTCAGTTCTCTTAATAGTCCTTGATCTGTTTCATCATCAAGGACACTTACAAATTTTCATCTGCACATATGAGTCGCCCATCAGACAGGCATGTCAAAAGAAAGAGGCTACTTAGAGGGAGTACTGGTGTGAGCAGAAGGAAATGCAGGCATTAGAAGTCCACTAGCTTAGACTAAAGATAACTGGGAGAAAAACATGGCTAATTCCTCAGTCTCCAGTCCATTCTCACATGTTGCTCTACAAGAAAACTAAAGTTGTTGTGGTTATTTCAGACCAGATTGTAGACTGCCTCCTTACATTTGCCTGACTGCCTACAGTCCCATGTGCTTGCTTAGTGTTAGCTGAAGCTGCACTAATCTGTGGTGACCTTGCACCTAACCTTATCCCAAATCTGTGAAGACAAGGAAAGTTGCAATAGAAAAGAGTGGCCATCAGTGCTGGATGTAAACTGATTTTGATGGAAACTGTGGAGGTTTTGGAAGGAGGGCTGCATTGTGACACCTTAAACAACACATACAGGAGTCAATGTTTTTTGTAATTAGGCAGCATCAGTCCATTTATAGTTTTAAACACACATGCTGTATGGCCTAACTGGGAGACACTCCATGCTACATCTTTCCATACTCACAGCAGTAAGGCTTTGAAAATTGCAGTGGGAAACATCATATGTTATTGTACATAGAAACAAGAGCCTGAAGTCAGCTTCCTTTGCTGTTGATCCTCAGAGGGACAGATCTGCTGAGGCAACACAAAAAAAGCTGTAGTTTGAGATGACACGATCTTTAAATATTGAATAATATGTGAGCACAAGGATGTGTGCTGCCGTCACTTACAGACTCCCAGTGTTGTAACCTTCACCTCCCCCGGCCACAGGTTAACTCTTGCCTACCAAACCCCTCTTTTTTCCAAAAGTTATTTCCAAAAATAACCACTTTTTTTCATGCAGCAGCTGAACAGAATCTGGCTGAGTTTTCTGCCAGAGGGTTGCAACACCAAAACTGATGAAAAGATTCCACTTGAGAGACAAAGCTAAATGCCAGCAGTGTGTGAATGGTGGTGTATGTTACTAGGTGGTCCTTGTAAATGCAATAGATTTATAACCAGAAATTTATTTACAAGTATCTGAAATGTAGGCCTGCAAATCTTCTTGGAAATTGGATTTGGTTTGCATGGCCAGAGGTTTTGGTAGCAGGAGGTGTTATGGGAATGGCTTTTGTGACAAGCTGCCTGAAGCTTCCCCCACATCTGGCAGAGCCAATCCCACCCAGCTTCCAGATGAGCATGTCACTGGCCAAGGCTGGGCCAGTCAGAAATGGTGCTAACACCTCTGTGACAACATATTTAAGAAGAAAAAAGTGATTGGGCAGATGTAACTGTGGCAGAGAAGAGCAGAGAGAGAACACATAAGAGGAACAACTCTGCAGACACCAAGGTCAGTGCAGGAGGAGGGCCAGGAGGTTCTCCAGGGCTGAGCCAGAGCTGAGATGCTCCTGCAGCCCGTGGTGCAGCCCATGGTGAAGCAGCTGTGCCCCTGCAGCCCATGGAGGATCACGAGGATGCAGAGATCCACCTGCAGCCTGTGGAGGAGACCCACACCAGAGCAGGTGGATGCCTGAGAGGAGGCTGTGGCCCTGTGGGAGGCCTCTGCTGGAGCAGGCTCCTGGCAGGGATCTGCAGACCTGGGGAGACAGGAGCCCATGCTGGAGCAAATTTCCTGGTAGGACTTGTGACCCCATGGGGGACCTGTGATGGAGCAGCCTGTCCTTGAAGGACTGCACCCCGTGGAAGAGTGACTCACTTTGCAGCAGTTTGTGGAGGACAGTTCCCTGTGGGATGGACTCACACTGGAGAAGTTCCTGGAGAACTGGCTTTCATGGGAGGGACCCCATGCTGGAGAAGGGGAAGGACTCCTCTCCCTGAGCAGTGGGAGAAACAACATGGGATGAACCGACCATAACCCCATTCCCTGTCTCTGTGCACTGCTGGGGGGAGAAGGTTGAGCTGAGAAGGAGGGGCTGGTGGAGAGAAGGTGTTTTTAAGGTCTGTTTTTATTTCAGAGTATTATCCTGCTCTGATTTTGTTAGGAAAAATTAAATTAATATCCCCAAGCGGAGTCTGTTTTGCCCATGACAGTATTTGGTGAGTGATCTCTCTCTGTCTTTATTTCAGCTCATGAACCTTTCCCTATATTTTATCTGCCCTGTCTAGCTGTGGAGGGGAGTGATAGGGTTTAGTGGATCCTATGTTAAGGAAGGAATGATGCACTCAACTACAAATCTTAACTGAAAGGTGGGGTTTGGGTGCCCAGTTGCAAGCTCTGTGCTCGTATCTCTTCTGGGAATTTAAATACCTCTTCAAAAGCCTGTTGTAGAACAAAGTTTCAGCAGCATTGCTCTCCAGCTGTAGCTCAAGTTGATAGGTTCAGTAGGACGGTAACATTTCGGAAAGCATATGTTCTGTAAGAACACCTGTCTGCAAGAAACACCACAACTCTGCTTTCTCACATGAACTGATGTCCACAACATGCACACACGCTCTTTTAAAATGGCAGTAGCCTTACTTTTCCCTTATTTTTATGACTAAGTACCTTACAACATCTAGATATAATTAAAAATACCAAAACTGCAAGAACAATCAAAAAATACACAGAATGGCTACAAGCAGCAGGAGATCAGTTTGGAAGTTTGCAGTTAAGGTACAAAAGGAGCTCTTCTGAGCCCCAGCTGCAGCCACACAGTGACCCTACTTATTGCCAAAAAGTCATAGGGGTATAGCACACCAAGAGGTGGCTAAATGTGAGTGGATGGGCGGGGGGGACATGGTGTGAACGGTAAGTTGTGTGTCCGTAGTACATTTACTCAAATACGTTTTCATTTGCATCATACACATTCAGCTAATGAATTTACATAAACTGTATTTTGAGAGATTTAATTAGAAAAGCATTAATTACTAAATTACTATATAAAGGGCTGTGAATGGGAAGAAGAGAACAGGAAACCAAAGAGCTGATCTGAAGCAGATTTCAGAAATTTCTCTGTATGTGAAAAGATAGTAATGCAGTAAGTAAAAAGGCATTGCAGTCAAATACACTTTTGTCTTTCAAACGACTCGACTTGGCATTGCCCTTCAGCTTAAGCTAAAGTTTCTGTGAACCATTAAGCGAATGCACTAGAAACAAGGATTCTCTGCAGAGGCAGATTTGGGGTGTAAAGTGGAACTTTGCATAAAACCTCAGCTACAGTGAAGTATGCATCATAAAACCCTGTGATCGCAGGAGGTGCTTTAGGTGCACGCCTACAGCCAGTAGCTGTTGTTTTCCCGTCATGCAGAAAGTCCTCCCCTAACACCACACCCACACCCACACCCACACATACCCTCCACTCTCTCCCAACACTTCAGGCTCTGAATATGAAATACAGCCACTCTCAAAAAGCTCAAGATTTTTCTGCATCAAATGGGTGCTCCTCATCTGTTCAGAAGACCTACCAGATTGTCATAAACAATGTGACTGTGCCAGCCAGATGAAGACTACTCTCAGAGGGTATTTTTAGATCCAACACAATACTTTTGATCAGTCACACCCTCGGTTTCCTCCTCTCCCAAAAAGCTTTTCCTTTTGGGCCATATGTTAGGAGATGTCTCAAGTTGCATCTTTCCTCCACAATGTCAAGTGATGACAGGTGAATTGCCACCCTAAGTGCTGTGTTGTATCAAAGGACCAATTCCAAAGCTGCACACCAAATGGCTACAGAGGAAGGACCCTGGTGCTAACTAAAACCAGTATTTAGGAAAAGTAAACACTATCTACTCTTTCTCTGTGTCATCTGCCAAAACATTCATTACTTGCTTAATTAATTTTGCTTGTTAGGCCTTCACTGTTGAGCTACTACTGTCATGTGGTCTAATTATGGTTACAGTATGTATATGCAAGTCACTTTTGCTAAACGGACTGGGTTGGTTTTGTTTGGTTCGTTGCTTGGCTGGTTTTGAGTCACACATCACACAAGCCACTGTGTTTTGGACAAATTTTCTTTATTGTCTGTGAAGACAGAGCTCTATTGAATGCAGGTTTTAACATCTTCTAGCCCTTTCTTAATCTTATGAGGTGAAATCTTAATTACTATAGCTTACCTTTCTATTTCCCATTGTACACACACTAATTATTTACTGCTCAACATCACTATCTCCATAGTATTTATATTCTTCTGAATTAAAAAAAAAACATTATTAAAGAGCAGACTCTCAAACAGAATAAATGAACCTAGCTTCACTCTCTTCTGTGTATTGACATAATTCCACCAGCAGGAATCCAGCATTCAAATGGTAAAAAATGTCACTCTTCCCTTTCCCCATTGTATTCTGAAAAAGAACAAACAAATCATTCTACAACTGTAAGAGTATCATCACAAAGACACTTACAAGGCTCTTGCTTACAAAACCTTTCCTTTCATTCTGCAAAAACTCACAGTCTAGTCATAATTTATTATTATTATTTTTTAAGTGAGAAAGACAAGTTATGCGAAAGTTCATAAAAAATCACCAAAACAAAAGAGCAACAGCAACATCACTGGGGCAATAGAAATAAGCGGATTTGGACTTTCATTACAGCCTGGAGGAAAGTTTTGTATTGAATTCATTCTTTAAAAAAAGCAAAACAAAAAAAAAAAAAAGAAAAGAAAAAGAGGGGGGGCGAACAAGAAGAAAGGAAGACTGAACAAGCGAGAGTTTTGTTGATGGTGGTAGTTTAATGACTTCCCTTTTCGGTGCTCTTTGACTGCTTTCCAGCCGCTCCCCTCCTGGGCCCATTTCTGTGGCACACTGGGCTTGGCTGGGTGCCAGGGTGACAATCAATGTCTAAGCAGCCTCTTCGGCCAGAGATTATTCCTTGGGTCCCTTTGTCTTATTAGTGAGGAGGTAGGGGGCCACAGGGGTGATTTCTAAACTGAAACAGGATGTCCCGCTGGTGTCCCAGGCCGTGAAAGTCTCCATTTCACCGGCTGTACCGGTGATGCAAGATGGCTTAAGCTAATCCAGTGAGACTAGGCTGCAGATTTCTTCTTTAGCTTTTTTCCTTTAAGACACAAAAACCTCAGAGGGATGCCGCCTTAACAGACCGCTCTAGGGAGGCTGTTCCTCAGGATAATAAGCCAACTAGAAACTATCATGTTAAAACATGTATCTGAGTATGCCTATTATCCACAGACAGAGCTTTCCAAACTAACTGTGATTCAGTCTCCCAGACAATTATACAAAATGCTTCAAGGAAATAAGTGATTGCGCATGTATGCAAAATCACACACAAATGGGTATTAGTCAAATAGTTCTCAAATTCAGGCTTTTAGTTTTCTAATGACTTGTGCAGCAAATGACATGTCAGTGGTTAAAAATCAGAAAACAGTAAGTTCAACAGAATTTAGTTCAGCATCTATTGCTTTTGAACAATAAAATCTCAAAAAAAGTATGGTTATTATGCATGAACAACACTTACTGAGTATATTTGTATTGTCTACTTTTTTTTTAGAGAAAATAAGAACAGAGCAGTGCATTAGAAAATATTCTAAATGCAACATTGTTAACCTCTTACACAGAAAGCCTTCTCTAAGAAATAAGTAAACTTTCCTTCTGTATATCCTGCTGGTATAAAAGAATCTGATTCACATTACAGCTATTTTTGGCTGGTTTAGGTAAAATATGGCACCCCTCTCTATTATGAAAAGAGTTTCTTTACTGTTGTCATTAGAAATTATGTGTAAACATAGTGTCATATTTTACAGGTCACTTCTGTTTACTGTGCTACATTATTATATGGGTACTAAAAGCTGACAAAATTTAGACTATTAAGCCTTCATGGTTTCCCAGCCATTCCCCAATCTCTCACCATAAGAGAGAGCACCACATCAGACAGAATTTCAACCACTTGCACAAAATTAGTCTCACTGAGTCCACTGAAAAACTGGTGTTGGGCAAAAGGCTTCCTCAGACCCAAATCAGCAGCTGGTGCCTCACCCTTACCTATTCTAGATATCTACCATGACAGCGATACTTGGTTTCCTACACAGCCCAATGGATTTCAAACTGGTTGCTACAGGGGAAAAAAAAGAGAATGCACAGTTTATGCCCATAAATTGTGGATATGAAATGCAGTAACATGGATGAAGGTAGAATTACCAGAAGAAAACAAAACAACAAAAAAAAAGACAGGCAAACAATGACCCCTCTACCCTTACATCCTTAATAGCTTAAAAAGCAAAATCTAGAATAAAAGAGAAGGTTCATTAGCCCAGAGAGGTTTAATGGGCAGACAGGCTTTGGCCAATTCTGAAGCATGTTGCAAAACACAGTATGTAGATCTTACGTTCTGGCTTGAAACCTTGGGTGTTGCTTTCAGGCAATATAAGATTAGGTATTTCCCATGTTTACACTTGGGGAACAGCTGTATTTGACAGCTGTATTTGACAGCTACAGCTAGGTGCCTAGGTGGAACAGTGAATTCAGAGAAAAGGAGGCTTCTATCAGTCATGAGTTTCTCCCATCCACAGAATGGACTCAGTGAAGTTTGAAGACACTTGTCTGTCCTTGTGATACTAACTGTCCCGGATTTTCCTGCTTCAGCACTAACACAACTGGAAACACTTTAACAGTAATCATGTTTTACCAAATATATAGCTACTGTAGTTGTCATGGAGACCTTGTAGAACTGGAATGGAGAGAGGAAAGCAGCATTATGAGTACAAATGATGTGAGATGTGACCCAAGAGGCAGTGCCTGTATTACAATGTAAATTGCCGTTAGTCCAGTCATGCCGCTCTCTCTAATCCAGGCCAGCTTCCAAGACAACTAAACATCATCACACCCTGTGATAACTACCTTACACAAATACCTTGGTGAAGAAGAGAAAAGCAAAACAGCATCAACATGAAAACCTACATGTTTGAATTACTCTGAGATTTCCTTGTTGCTGGATAAGGAGAATCTGTACCTGTCAGGCAGATGCTTCAGGAACTACCTACAGCTGGATTTCATACCAGGAAGAGCCCAGGATGAGGCAGCTTCCATCTTTCTTCAGGTTTCTTTGCTGTCTTATTTCCATATACCATTAGTTATGCTTTTCTGACCTTCAGATTTATTTTTATTTTACAAAGAGCACTAGAGCCATTAGATATAATGGCTACAGTCCAGTAAATAACTTAGAAATGTACACATATTACCTTTTCCACTTGGGAAGTAATGAGGATTTAAGGCAGCACAGAAGACAGCCACTTTTCATTTCACAGTCAGGGTGAAATATATGTGCACAGGTGTATGCTTACACTAGGATTGCTGAGGATGAAACTTGCTGAGGATGAAAACGGAAGGAAGGTGCGGAAGGAAGGTGCGGAAGGAAGGTGAGGAAGGAAGGAAGGAAGGAAGGAAGGAAGGAAGGAAGGTGTCAAAATTTCTCAAGACACAGACACACAGCTGAATGTTGCAAACATTTTTCACCTTCATTGCCATGCAATACCTCTGCTATTTATTTCCAGAAATAAAACAATATTAACAGATAGACATTTTCTGCTTTCATAACCATATAAATATGGTGATAACCACCCCACTGAGCTGTGGCTACACTCAGAGCTGAAAACAAAACTTGTATGTGTCCATTGGTCCCCATTCAGCATTGTTCCCTATATCTCTCTGGACTGCACCATTTCAACCATTAGTAGTTCTATCAGCATTGCAAAAGGTCATTACCATCCCTTCCCTTCTTTCCCTTCCCTTCTTTAGAGACTAGTTTTTCAGTTCAAGAGTAACACATATGTTCATATGAGCACAGACACTTATATGAGCATGAATTTTAATAGCTGTGTGAAACTGCATGCACATGGTACCTGAGTGAGAGCACAGTTCACACTGAATGAATGCAGCGCAGATTATTCCTTTTCTTATGATCAACTTATTTCAATAATTATTTCAATTCCTAGATCACAACAGCTAACAACAGAGAACTCTACTGTATAACAGAATTTCTTTTGCATTATTTTGTGATTATACACACCAGAACAAATAACAAATTATGATCTATAGGTGCACAGAAGATTGTCTGGGTATCAAAAAGAGAGCAAAAGTTAACTTACTAGTGAAAATTTAGTGGGAGTAATTAACTTACTAAACTTCAGCTTACTAAAGAAATTTTTTTGCAGGTAATTGGGCTCAAAAGCGTGTGGCTTAGTTACATGTTATGATATATTCTTTTTTTTTTTTTTAAAGTCACAGTGATTCTGACATGTCAGAATTTTTTACCATAAATTGTGTGTATATATTTGTGCATGCCTGAAGATAACTTCACGTACTTTTTTGCAGTCTAGAGCAAAGATTCAGAGACCTACAGAGTAGAGGTTATTACTGATTTCTGGTTTCATCTCCAATGAAATCCAGCCATGCCAGCAAGTCATTCGTAAGGATCTCCCCAACTCTTTGGACTACTTTCTCTCTTGAATTTGAGAAAGCCTCAGGCAAGCTCCTTTTTCAGCTAGCCCATGCTTTTTTTTAAGCCAGTGCTCCACTGAGACAGCAGAACCAAACCACAGTAAATGCTCAGAGGTCCAAGCTCTGTTTTAGAATTAGGGCTGATTCTGCAGATGACGCAGAACTCCTGTGCAGTGAAAGTAGTGGAGATTGGTTCCCCACCTCAGGTCCTGTCGCAGGCCTGCTGGTTCCTGCCCCCCCTTCTTCACAATGTCAGACAGCTGCAGCAATAACACATTACAGCCAACACAGCCTGCATGCCACTGCTAGTTTGTCATGGCTTTGTAGTAGCCTTTATAGGCAACGCACACTCTGTGTGTGTGATGAGAGGAAGGGGAAAAGTGAAAACAAAATGTGAAGTGGTATCTTTTTTTCTTTCAGGATCAGAAAGACCAGAAAAGGCAACATTCAGCTTGCAAAGCCATCAGAGGAAAGAGCTGTGTTTTAAAAAGTACTCTCACATCACAGGGTGGAAGGACTGCTGCTTAGTGTGGTTTTCCAAAGGTTGCAACAATCACTTTTAAATTCTCACTTACCTGTTCCCCCACCAGAGAGCAGGGAGTCCATGGTGTGTGAAACAGCTGTTCTTACTCCAGGCTCCCTAGAATGAATGCTAACTGTACACTGAGGGTGACAAGGCCTGCTCGTGTGGGGTGGTCATCATGTTGGCTTTCTTTTTTCTTTTTGATTCATACTCAGAGCTCTTAACATTTTCCAGTGATGGAGCAGAACTCCTGGCTACCTGTTTGTAGGCAACTGCAGCATGCCTTCTACCAAGCAGTCACTGTGCTGTGCTGTAAAACAATGTTGGAAACACAAATGCTGCTTTGAATATTTAATATCACTGAAGATCCAGTGCAGAGTATTGGTCTGCTACAGGTGCAGAGAAGTCATAATTAAATTATCTTTTACTTTCTAGAAAAAATGCAGTGAAAAATATGCAAGCAATCAAATATTCAGCAGTTGACAGTGATTGTAAGAATGTCTTTCTTCTTCTATAAACACTCTTTTCTATTGTTAATATTTCTGCTCCTTCTCTGAGTTCATAAAATCATAGAACCATCAAATATGCTGAGTTGGACGGGACTCACTAGTATCATCAAAGTCCAACTGCTGGTCCTCCACAGGATCACCCAAGAGTCACATCATGCACCTGAGAGCACTGTCCAAACACTTCTTGAACTCTCTCAGGCTGGTGCTGTGACCACTGCCCTGAGGAGCTGTTCCAGTGCTCTCCCACTCTCTGGGGGAAGAACGTTTGCCTGATATCCAGCCTAACTCTCCCCTGATACAACTTCAGGCCGTACCCTTGGGTCCTGTCACCAGTTACCACAGAGCAGAGATCAGTGCCTGCCCCTCTTCCCCTCACAAGGAAGTTGTAGACTGCACAGTCTCCTCCAAGCTGAACAGCCCAAGTGACCTCAGCCACTCCTCGTGCCTTCCCCTCACAGCTCTTCAGAATCCTCACGGCCCTCCTTTGATGCTGTCTGATAGTTAACTACCTTTTTTATATTGCAGTGCCCAAAACTGCCCCCAGCACTCAAGGTGAGGCCACCCCAGTGCAGAGCAGAGCAGGACAATCCCCTCCCTTGCCCAGCTGGCGATGCTGTGCCTGATGCACCCCAGGACAGGGTTGGCCCTCCTGGCTGCCAGGGCACTGCTGACTCATGTTCAGCTTTCCATCGACCAGGGCCGCCAGGTCCCTTTCCACAGGGCTGCTTTTTAGCATCTTGTTCCCCAGTCTGTCCATATATCTGGGGTTGCCCCATCCCAGCTGGTAATATCCCAATCATATACAATTGAAGTGTCAAGCTAACATGTCTTTTCCTGTTTTTTTGTTTGTTTTGCTTTTTTTTTTTAGTTTTTTTTGGTTGGGTGGTTGGTTTTTTTTGTTTGTTTGTTTTTACCTAAGACATGTCTCTGACTTCCCAGCAACATTATCTCAGACATGCTGTCTGAGAAATCTTAGAAAGTGCCTTTTAAAATCATTATTCCTACATGCTTCGCAATGTGTTTCTATTATATTCATTAATATAGGTTGTATTTACCTAATTCCACGTGTGTATACTGTGTGTGAGACTGGCACAATGTGGGGGCTCTGCCTGTGCCACATGCAGCTGCACCAAGTCTGCTGTGAGGTACAACACTAGTGGCTGCAGATGAAAGAAAGCAACCCATATACTGCCAAAGACTCAAAATCATAATCTTTCAAGCATTCAGTGGCTGAATACAAAACTGGTACTTCAGGACAATACTTTGTGATGCATAAAAAGATGGAGACAGAGAAAAGGAATGTTTGCTAGGAAAATTAGTTTCTCTGTTTGAGGCAATGAAAAAGAAGAGGCGAATAACAAGCCTCTGTAATTATTTTAAATGCAGAACACTTGAGGTCAGTGTTTCCAGGGTCTGTAGGTTTTGGATTTTGTTTTAGGTCGGGTTNTCGTAAAAGCTTTCTAACCATCTACTATCCTTCATTTCTTTAGTTTTGGGAAGTAGTAAAGATGGCACTGAAAAAGTCTTGGTCATGAAATCTGTATTCTGGTTCCTTTTCTGCCACTGACCTTTCACATGACCTGAAGCAAATAATTCTAAATCTGGTTTTTTCTGTACTCTAGATAGCTGGTTGCCAGTCTACTTTCAGAGATAATAACTAATTTTAGGGAGTTCTCCAAAGGTTTGAAGATGTTTCTCTGTAATGCAGTAAAGACCAGCATTATGAAGATGAAGTCACAGTGGGCCTTCTGTGAGGTGGCTGTCTATGAGGTGAGTCTCAGTGGATGAGGGACATCAGTACATCTTGTTTACTGTTGACTTTAGAAACACTTCTGACACAGTCTCTTATAACTACTGAAGTTGAAGTCAGATAAATGGACAGTGAGACATTATGAAAACTGGCTTAACTGCCAGGCTTAAAAAGTTGTGTTCAGTAGCATCATGTCCAGCTGCAGGTCAGTCAGCAGCAATGTGCCCCACAGGTGGATCCTAGGGCCAATACTGTTTCATTCCTTCATGAACGTCCAGAAAGACTAGACAGAGTTTGCAGGTGACACAAAACTGGGAGGGGTGGTTGCTAGACCAGCTGGGTAGTTCAGCCATCCAGAGGTACTTGGACAAGCTGGAGAAATGGGCTGACTGAAATCTCATGAAGACTGACACAAGGAAATGTCAAGCCCTGAACCTGAAGAGAAGTTAGCCCATGCACCAGCACATGCCTGGATGCTGACTGACCGGAAAGCAGCTTTTCAGAGGAAGTCCTGGAGAGCCCTTGTGGACAGCATCTGACTATGACTCAGCAATGTGCTCTTGCAGCAAAGAAGGCCAACAGCCTCCTGTGCTCCATTAGGAAAGTGCCAGGAAGTGGAGGGAAGTGGTCCTTACCCTCTGCTCAGCACTGCTGAGACACATCTTTGTGCTGGACAAGTTCTGCGCTCCACACTGAAAGGGTTGCGTGGACATAATGGAGAAAGCATGGTACAGGCCAGGAAAACGGTTAAGGAACCAGAGCATCTCTTATACAAGGAGAGGCTGAGAGAGAGCTGTGGCTATAAAGTCTGGAGAAGAGCAAGCTGAGGGGCACGTGTGTAAATATCTGGTAGAAAGGTGTAAAGAAGACAGAGACAGACTTCTCAGTGATGCCCAGTTAAAGACCACCAGACAATGGACACAAGCTTAATTTCAGGAAATACTACCCAAACACCAGAAAACCCTTTGTTGTGATGATGTTAGTCATGCACTGGATCAGGATGCCCAGCGAGGCTGTGAAGTCTCCATGCTCGGAAATTCTAAAACCCTCAATAGACTATGGCCCAAGCAATCTGCAGTGGTTAAGCCTGCTCTGAGCAAAGTGTGATGGTCTAGATAGTCTTCAGAGATCTCTTCCATCTTAAACTGTTCTGTTTGGGATTAGCCTTGCAAGATGGTGACAGAGATATCCTCTGGTGGTTAGCTAGCAGTAATTTTTCACAAAATTTTTAACAGAAACCTTACAGAAGCAAAAAATCTTTGTTGTTGTTTTTGTTGGAATAGCTATTCTGGTCTGTGGTTTGGTGGTTGACATTTTTCCCTAGATGATTTAAAATGGATGAAAAAGTTTTTTCATCATCAATGAAGCAAAAAGAAATTGCTAAACCTCTTCAATTACATTCTTTCTATCATAGATCTGCTCATATCATGCCCAGGTCTCTTTGTTCATAAGCTGTTGCTTCTTAAGCATGATTCATCTGCCTGACCATGGCCCTGCCACCTTCAGCCTCCAAGGACATGGGATGATTCTGCCCCTTGGTCAGAAAAATGCCCATATGTTTTCTCTGCTACATAAACCCTGCATTGATATAGCCCTGCTTTTGAGAGAGTGAAAAAAGATTACACTGAAAGGATTGTTACTAAGGGTTCAGGTACACCAGCAGCATTAAAATAGGTCTGTAACCTCTTCCAGTATATTTTTCAGCATCATTTCAAAAAACAGTAGCTAGTTTAATGGCTCCTCAAGACAAACCTGTTTCAGCATGCCCATTCCTGAAAGGATGTGGCTGGAGACAAGCATCCCATATGGATTACAAACAGTCATCTTCCTTTTCCAGCTAGAAAAATACCTAGAAATCCACATAGTGAAGCAAAGGGATTTCCAGCTGTGGCTTACTTCTTAAACTACACTATGTCTATAGGATCTCACGGAAGAGATGAAAAAATTGTCACGAGTTGAGATAGTACTCTTTCTTTCTTTCTTTCTTTCTTTCTTTCTTTCTTTCTTTCTTTCTTTCTTTCTTTCTTTCTTTCTTTCTCTTTCCTTTCTTTTTCTCTGGCTTAATCAGTCAAAATTTAGAGCTAGCAATGTTGTGCTGAACTATAGTCAATGAAAGCATTTCAATCATGCCTGTGAGAGAAGCTCTAAATTCACCCCAAAAGAGGAAATGGTACCCTGTTTCTACATGGATTTTTTCATTTATTGGTATTACATACATGGTATTGTGTTTGGCATAATCACATGAAATAAAACATTCCACATTGCAATTGCCATATTTTCAAGTAACATATGTCTATTTTCCCCTGCTTTATGCAGTGAAGAAAAAGATAATATAAAGGCATTCTCTTTCATCTTTTCATAGAGCAGAAACCTGGGTTATGACAACCAATTTAGGCTTTCCAGCACTGTTGCATTTGCAGCTTAGGGTAGCTCCATACAGAAATAGAAGGCAGAGATAAATTTCTTTTCTTGGCACTTTTGACAGTGACACAGGATAAGATTAATTTAACATGCAAAATTTAAGCATTTAAAACCGGTATCAACACTTTAATGGGCCCACTTTAAAAACAAGCACAATAAATGTAATTTCATCTATGCAACATCCAAGCACACCCATCTGCTGCTGAGGCACATAGCTGTTTCTTTTACTTAAGTAATGCTTCTTGTCAGTTATTTCGAAGAGAGGGCTTAGAATATATTTTAAGCTTCAGTTTATTCTGATCATAGCAAAGGTTTAGCCCAAAAGGCACCTGAATTTTTACAACAGTTTGCACATATTTGCATATGCTTCACACTGTTCCACAGGAGAGAACAAGCAAGAGCAACTTGCCTTTCCCAAAACAAAATGAAGACCCAGGCTGTTGTAACATTTTCTACTGAGATTTACCATGCTTTTCCATAGATTAAGGAGATAGTACATAATATTAAGGTCAAGACATCTTTTCCCCACATGAGGAGGCTGGACTGCAAAAACACTGGCAACAAAGCAGCAGAAAATTCATCAGCTAAATTAACAGATGTGACGTATAAAATTCTTTACATTTATTAGTTTACGATGTGAAGACGAGCATGTTATCAGGATTCCTTTTTCAAAAGTGAAACACTGCTGGCTAATAGTATCAAGATGTTTAGTGTTTAAATAAGGGATCTGGGCATTTCCCTGTCCACTCTGCATGAACATTCTACCATGAGAGCTGCAGTTGTTTCAGATTTCCTACTTACACCACGTGGAATTGATGCCAGACAGCAGGTTTGCTTATACAGCTGAGCTAAGTTTACAGCCCCTCTCACTTTTATGGATCCAGAGAGCTGACTGGCTTGCATGCTTCATCCACTTGAAATACAATCAGGGCACAGCATGGAGAGGAAAACCATTGCTGAAGCCAGAAATTATTAGATTTTCGTCAGTTTGTTTCTGTAAAGCAAATAGTGTTCCCAGTGTCCCCAGTGTTTTCAATGTCAGCTCTTCAAAACTTTCCTTCAGTTCATCATGCTTATTATGCATAAGGTCATGAATGTTACTGAGTGTAATGTTTATAGGTAGGTAGCTAAAGTCAATGTCTTTAATAAACTGCTGAATTTCTGCATCTCCTGTTAACACACTAATTACAGGATGTAAATAACGGGAAAAAAATGTTATCTTTAATCATATGCCTACTTTTTAAGAAAGAGTTGTAGTATAGGAAAAAGCTTATCAAACACAAATGAACTGTCAGGACCTTCAACGTGAGTCCTGAGGAGTGTTTCAGACGTCATGAGTTTAAGTCTTACCACTCTAATTTTTCATCTTATTTTTAGAAGTAAACACCAATTATCACCAGCTTTTCATAAAGTAACAAAGAAAACAAAGGCCATATTTTGTTTTTGTTTAATAAGAATAATATTGATATGTTTTGAACTGTAATGTCCTTACTTTTAACAGATTACCCCAGGTTGAAATTTTTCATTGAAAAATTTCAGCTTCTAAAAACAGCAATTATATCAAAAGATATTATAAAAAATTTGCTACTTATTAAATCCCAATTTGAACACAGTAGGCCAACATAGTTGTTCTATAATGAAATATTTTCTTCACAGAAGTTCCATTGAAATACCAGAAGTCATCCTGTAGAAGCTGTAGGAAAATCATAACTGGCACATCCAGGATGAGAAGGAGATGTCCCAAACCAGAACTCTGTTAGCTTAAAGACAGAGTGGCAGCAAGAAGTCTCACAAGGCTGGATGCAGCTCATGAGCAAGTTGTACTAATCCTACCCATGTCTTTCTCAGATGCATACTATCACCAGTTGTTAGGCAATTTAACCAGTCTGGTTTGCTAGTTTCAAAATGTCTTACCAATGTCTCCCCTTTCCCATGGCACAGGAGATGTCTGAATAAATGCTAGTAAGAATTTCAATCTTTTGCCATTGTCTGGGTACCAGCCACATTAGTGTGCTTAGACTTTGAGGACATTACATCCAGCATTTGAATGTTGCAAAGTCTGGGATACAGGATTTCAGCAGCTGAACTGTGCATAGCTCCACAGAAAAGCACAGCATATAATTTCCCTTTAAAGTATGACAGGAAATTGTATAGGCAGAACACCGATTATCTGAAAGTGGTGCTTGACAGAAAGATCCAAATGCAGCCTTCAATTATGACAGATGTCCATGACTAGGATTCACTCAGCAATGGGAAAAATGTCTTTACACAGACTATATATGGTGAGAAACCAAGAAGTAAATGAAGTGGCATTTGATTTTGGTCTGTAGTTGAACTAAGATATTTTGTCCTTTCTAAGGATTATTGCTGAATATAATTATGCTTTCCAGACTCAAGGCAGGATGTCCAATATATTGCTGGGTTGTATTGTCAAGGTATTAGAGGTAAAGGTTTTGATTTGGAAGATGCATGAGGGGTAGGTGGGTAGCAGAACATGACCAAGGGAAGGCTTGCAGAACCTCCTGCCAGGAAGAGATGCTATCCAACATCAGTAAGGATCAAAAATGCTGCAGAGTGGAGACAGGGCATGCTGGACTTACGTACAGAGCCTTAGAGTATGTCTAGAGATACCCATTCTGAATTGCCATGTGGAAAAGCAGAGGTTTTCAGATGACTTTTGCAGGAAAATACGTTCAGAGATAACCGAAGGTATGGTTTCTCATCTAGTCTGTCCATTTCCACATGATGTTGGTTGGTACCTGACACATTCTTTCCATGGCAGCAGCACTATGTATTACCAGTCCTATTAAAGGTGTATGGACAGAAATTCACATAGTACAATGTATTTTGCAGGTTATTGCTGTCTTGTAACTGTGCTAAAGGAAGTACTGCATTTATATGTTAATATATTTGTACATTTTCAGCCAACAGAACCTGCACCTTAGCAGGGCACAAATGTCAATGACATAAGTTCCCAAGTTACTTACAAAAGAGGTAAGATTTCAGAAAAAACCTAAAACAACTAAATTCACAAGGATTTAGAAATGATCAGAGGCATTTCTGAAAATTACCAAGTTTAGCACTTGTATTTGTTTCATCAATAACCTTGTGCTAGTGTTAAAACAGGTTGTATTTATATAAGCTAGGAAAGCATTCATAAGGTCATACCATTTCACTGTCCCATATCTGTATTTTGTAAATCTCATTGCATGCTATTGCTTCTTATTTTCATCTTCTAAAACAGATTGACGCAAAAGAAGAAGTAGAAAGATAGGTCAGTGCTTTGCCAGGCAGACAAAGTTTTGTGATCTCTGTTACATTCAGCTCAGGATTAACTGTATAAAATTTTCATCTCCCTTCACCAAGGGATCAGACCTCTGTTTTAATAGCTCCTCCTGGTTCTACAAAATGGTTGGCAAACCATTAAGCTAGCATTCAAGACTTCTGCTGAAGATAGGGCACTAATTAAAATACGGAGAGTAATTTCTAGATATGCTGTTGCCAAGCAGAAGAAATAAGAGAATCACACAGAATCAATTAACCTGGAAAAAACCTCTGAGATCATCAAGTCCAACCCTATGACTGAACACCACATTGTCAGCTAGACCACTGCACTGACTGCCACATCCAGTCTTTCCTTAAACGCCTTCAGGGACAGCGACTCCACCACCTCCTTGGGCAGCCCATTCCAAGGCCCAGTCACTCCTTCTGTGAAGAAATTCTTCCTCATGTCCAACCTACACCTCTCCTGGAGCAGTTTAAGACTGTGTCCTCTTGTCCTAAATAAATCTAAAATAAGAATTACTTTAAACCTGTGGAATTTGTCTATCTGTACTACAGACAAAAATAATTATTTAGAAAGCTTTATGTAAAGTAGCTTACTACATAGAGAACATTAAAAAATTAAAAATCTTTAATATTGACAAAAAGGCTCAGTCCAAACACTTGTAATTAATATCCTCGAATAAAAGAAAATTATTTATGAAACGGGGCTTTAGATGCTTTAAGCCCAGGGCATCATTATCATTTTCACATTGCAGATCAAAGACTGAAAAAGTGTGGTTTAAGGCACATTTTTTAAACCAGACTTTGGGTAAAATGCCTGCAAGGTACTTAGGATAATATTACAAAAGAAACAGTATTCTATTTATTCCTTTAGAAAAGAAATGAAACTTTAAAAAATGGGATTTATGATAGCAGGAAAAAAAACCAAACCAAAAAAATCAAAAAGGCTAATAGAATACTTCTTCTCAGTTCCAAACTTTGAGCTACATTTTGATTACTGATTGATTATAACACCTGCTTGTCCTGCTGAATCCTTACTTTAGGCTTACCACAAGGCAGCACCTCGGTGAATAATTGTCTTAAGGGAAAAGGTAAACATTCTTTCAAGACTATTTTTGAAGCATTTACAATAACAGGCTACTGACTACTAACCTTGATTTACTGCATTCTATTCCCTAGAACAAAATTATAAACCATTCAGACTGTTCCCACATTTCAGTTAACATTTATGTGTATTTTGTTTGCAAATAGAAGAAGTCTGTCAGGGAATGGATCTATCAGAAGGCAGTTAGCTCACGAGTCAAGTTTTGAAGGAACTGCTTATAGCAGACAATCTTCACATTCTGATCTGGTAGAGATACTCCATGATGCCCAAGTCCATGATTTTGCTCCCTGCTGTCAGTGCTACCTGTCTACATGGTCTTTGGTGTGCTCTTTTTACAGATCCATTGGCTATGTAAAGCTTGGTTTTCAGAAAGGCTGAAAATTTACTACATCAACAAAAACTAATCAATAATATTGAAGGATATTCCTCTAACACTGTATTACACCTTATACAGTGGCTTGTACCTATTTAAAACTGAGGTAATGAAACCTAACCCTTGAGCAGAACAGTACTTTGTACCCCACCCAAAAGTGGTGGAAAGCCATGAAAACGCTGTAACTAGTTTCTCTGACCTTATGGCCAAATGTTCTGAGCCCACTATTTATTGCAGAACTACCAAAATTATTCATAGGGGGTTTATTTATCACATAATTCTATGCTGCTTTGGTGATCATTTTCTGTGGTGTTTCTAGGCGGGTTTTTCACAGGGTTTTGAATTTTTTTTGTGGGGTAGGGATGGTAATTGCCAAGCAATTGTCTATCTTGCATGCTTCTCAGTGTGCACTGACTTCACAAGGCATAGTAGATTTAGATCATATCCACTAAGACTAGAAACATTTGCTTTTGACTCTGAAACAAGAACTGCTTCTGAATATATGGGATTTAAAATTCAAGATACACAATTCACATATATTTGTCTCAATGGCTCCCTGACTGTTTTGCTACCAAAAAAAGTGACATCTTGAAAAGGCAAATCAACTGTACATTCTCTTGGGAAAAAAACGAAAACAAACTGTGCATATGTCTCCAATCTTCTCCATTTTCATAAAATATGAGGTGGCTGAGAATGAGTCAAGGAGAATTTAAGATCTGAGTACTGTTTTCCACTGTACAGATGTCTATTTCATCAAGATCCATAGCAAAAGAGACTCCTTTGCCTTAAAAGCAGGAAAAAAATCAGATGTGAAGCTAGATGATGAAGACAACTAACAACCCAGTGCAGGTGCATCTAATGGGGAATACTGCCAAGAACTTGAGAACATTGACATTTGGTTTTACAGGAGTGAGGGCCCAACCCATGCAAACTGATCATCACTGTGATCCCTTCATCAGAGATGAGGGCCCACTGACTCCCAGACATGACACTTCGCATTAGGATGCTTTGTGTATTTCATTGCTCTTTACAGAGTATTTTCAATAAAGAAAAGCAGAAAACCAGTATATGCGAAGTTTTCCCTGTTCATTTTATTCACTCCATCTCTTTCAATAAATACAACAGGAAAATAAATATATTCACTTTCACTTAATTTCCTCCTTTTAGTCTTGTTCCCTATCTCCAAATTTGCCAACAAATTTGTGTGTTGTTAGTGGTTGAGGAGAACAGCCACCTTGTCTAAAGAAAACGGTGTCCTGAAGTCTGAGGTTCATAAGACGACAGATTTTCAGTAAAAACTAGTTAATACTTGTTTGTCAGCTGTTCCCTTTACCTTCCTCTCAAGGATTTTCTGTGGCTCCTGTGAGAAACAAGGCCTTGGACTATAAACACCTCGGCCTGACAAGGATTTCTGTATCATAAACAGTTAAAATAGGTAGTAGTTTAATAATTATGGACTCCCCATGATCTCACATACTACAACCTCCTAGTTCCCTCTAAGCAAGAAAAGGGAGACCCTTTCATCTCACATTATTTTTAGGAGATTGCAGTAAAAATTAGTAACCAAGCAAAATATAGTGAATTCTTAAACATGTGTGTGTGCATATATATATATACATATACACACACACACATATATATACACATGTTTATATATATATACACACTAAAAAACCTATGGTACTCTCTAGCCTTTAATATTGCCTGGGAGGCAACATTCAAGTAGTTATTTTTCTTATTTTAGCATTTATACACCAGAGTCTAAGTGCAGGGCTGAATCTAATTAGCATAAATGCAGCTATGTGAAGATCAAAACCCATGAAGATGTTTTGAAGATTGAAAAGGCTGGAAAAAAGGCTTAATTGAATACAACCACAGCGTGCCACTAATTTGAAGAGAAAAATAAGCAAACTGCAGGCTTCTAGGAATATAATTCCATTTTAGGAAACCCAAGACGGTGAACTCTCATTTGCTCTAAAGAGACTAGCAGAGGGACATACGACACTTGCTGGCATAGAATTACTCACATTATTCAAACTATCTATAGGTAGATTACTGTATTTTTTGCCATTAACTTCAAATATGCTGATTCTCCATATCTTACAGTATTAATACAATATTCATAAAAAGATTGCCCAGTAAAAGAAAACTAGAGTACAAAAAAACCCCAAGTAATCAGATGAGATAACTTTCTCTTCTGCTCTGCATATTTATGCATTATTTGCTTAAAATGAAATTTCACTCAACCAACCACCCACTTAGTTTTCTACTGCAATTATATTTTATTGCTCTTTGAAAGAGTGGAGGTTTAATTATCAGCCATCAGTAAATTCCTACATCCTCACCAAAGTCATTGGCAGAGTAGGAGAGACTTTTCTTCCATTGTGAAGTTACTGCATCTCATCTAGTTTAAAACCTGGTGTCTGTATCTTTCTTCATATTTTCACCAATGCTTTAGTTTTGTTTAGATGTATGGGGTGACACGGAGAAAACACAGAGCCTGCAAGGAGTGAGGGTGGGAGGCTGGGAGAAGCATGGGAGCACTCCTCAGATTACATCGTCAGACATGGCAAAGCAAGCTCGTGGGTGTCTGGAGCTGCAGACCTGAGAACACCAGGGCATGGGACAGGAAGGTGACTCTTGTTCTCCAAACAGCTCTTTGGATGTCTGCTGCCCGGGGATGGTTATGGATGGCTGGCAGTTCTCTGGCACAGGCAAAGCACCTCTACGCAGAGGAGAGAGCAAGCTAGAGGTCTCAGTATTCAAGGACAGAGCCTTCAAAGTCTGAACAGACTTCAGCTCTGCACTCAATATTGAGCCCCTTAAGATCTGAGCCCCTCAAGATTTGAATCAAACTTTGCAATTTTTTTATTGTTGTTGTTAATCTGTAGCTACAACTAGAGAGTTATGGCTAAAAATTGCCATAACTGGGAACATTGTATGCTTGGCTAATCTTTTGCTTTCAGGAAAGGAGAAGACAACACAAAGACAAATGGGTTGTCCGGGCAAAGCCACCAGGAGTGAAGTCAGCAGAACGGAGCAGTATCTGGGGTTAAGGTAATTCTGACAGTGGGTGATCGCAGCCACTGACTGATTGACGACTACTCGAAATAGACCCCAACCTCAAATGGAGATGAGAATTGCACATGTGGGCTAATTAGCATGAGAAGCAAGAAATATAACTAGCAAATAGGGGTTTGAGTACTAATAAATAGGAAAGTTATGTAAAGTTATGTAATTTGTAATCAATGACTGCTGATGCCTTTGTTTAATAAAATGTACAAATAGTGTAAATTTCTGATGACTGGTGAGCCAGGCTTTTTATGGGTTACTGTCTAGCGCCCTGCTTTGTGCAAACTAGAATAAAAATTGAAACACCTCGCCTCGGTGTGCGTGACTTGGTGTTATACACCAGGTAATGAGCCTGTGCTCAGGACAGCACACTCAAGTACAATTAGCAGTGTCAAGGGAGGGTGGTTGCATTTGTTTCACACGGTCTCACTCTCTGGGACACTGCAACCCAGTATTACCAGTTTCCTGTAGGCAAGAACTTTCCTCAAACAGCGATTTTAAGAAACAGTATGTTGAAAATAAAAGCCTTACAGTTAATTTTATGTCCACAGCCCACTGCCGCTGAAGGAACATTGCAAATGCCAAGCTGACCTAGAGAGCCACACATCCTGTTCCACCTCACTGCTACTCTGCTCCTTGTCGGCCTCCATCACGGTCTTTGAACCAGGAGCAAGACATAGTAGTAAAGACAAGAAACAAAGGAAAAGGGAAGAGAAAGGAATCAAAACTAGAAAACAAATAATGCTAGAAAAAAGAACTATCTTTTTCAAAAGCCAGTACATGATTAACGTTTCAAAGAAATTTTAATAAAAGACAAAAATCTTGAAACTATTTAATATTCCAAATCAGTTACAGACTCGTATTTTCACATGTATCTGTATAAACAGTATACACATTTAGTCATAAGCTCTCACAAAGACATTTAAATACAGTGTAATTGTCCCTTTTTTTTTCCCTTTTTATTTCTTTTTAACTACTGAAATCATCTTCTTTAATTGCATGCCAAAGCCTGAGAGTGTTTAGTGGTACTTGAAAACATTGACCAAATAAGCAAACCAATTAGATTAATTGGCACCAGAGGTACTGTGTGCTTTTGGATAATACACAGATGGAAAAAAAACCCTCAACATTTACTAGTTTTAAAACTCTGTTTGCAAAGCTTTGTTTGTTTTAAGGATAATGTCTATGTATCCTGCTACTATTGATTTTCACAGAGGAATGGGATGTACACATCCTGTCACAATGTGGATCCACAAAATATCTTCCAGACTGAAAAACATGGACTCAAAAAAAATTTATTACTTCCCATTTTGAGTCACAAAACAGTTCAAAAAACATACTGTGCATGCGTCTGGAGAAGAGAGGGTAGAGGAGAGGGTCCCAAAATAACTCCTCAAAAAATTAGCAAATTATTTATATTTCAGCAGTGCCATAAACAGATAAATGCTTAGGCTTACAGGTTCTAACTTTTCTACTCCACCTTTGAAAAAGTTCTCTACTTTTTCAATCCTTTTTTTCTTTAGTCCTCCCTATTCCATACCACAGGAAGATCAGTAAGAATTTCTGTCTGAGACCGGCACCATATAATCTTTAAAGCTACCCAACACTTTATGGCACCACATGTCTTTTAAAGAATTCCTATATTGCTCCTTAGGAGTTCTGACTCTGCATCTTATGCAACAGTCGCAGTAGGTAGCTGCAAATTCTCTAAAGACTTGTGTGTTGCAATAAGTGACTGGGTGTCATGGGCTGAAACAGCTAGCCCAACAGCAGTTGCAGAGTTGGTGGCATATTTGAGAAGTTATACAGCTCTTTTGAGCACACCTAATACCTCTGAACTCTATTTAGCAATGAAAGAAAGAACTGAGTGACTGTAATTTTTTTTTCTTATTTAAATTTATTAATAATAAAAAGAGCTTCAGAAGTCCCCTGTGAGATAAAGGAATATTCCTGTGTTACCATACTAAAACTAGAACTGAAAAACCAAGAGTCTGATGACAGTCAGAGGGAAACTGCTTGTAGAAGCAGCATTAAGTTCCAACAATCATTCCCACACAGTGCTGCTGTGCATAAATCTGTGTCTCCACCAAAACTTGCAGTGAGAAGGGAATATATTGTCAGCCCAGCAGAACTGGCAACTTGATGCAAAGCAGTTAACAAGGATAGTGTAGTTGCAGTTCTAGGGTTTCAAAATCCTTAAAAGATTGTAACCTAAGTTGACTACATAAATGATCCATGACTTCAGTTCCATATGGCACCATAAGGGACAGTCAAAAAATCCACAAACCTTCCCATGACAGCTGCGTTTGTAGTAACTGGAAGATTAGATCACTGAGCATGGGCCTGCACACTTCAAAATCCAGCCAGATCTCCTACTTCGATGAGGACTTGCTTTGAGGCATGAGAACGGTCTATGGCCCATGTACAAAGAAAGGCGATTATTTCAATCACATGTCAGATATGCCTTCCCAGATAGGTAACAAGAGAAGATGTCAGGCAAGATGAACTGATTTTCTCCATGATGAGATGGCTAACTGTCCTCAGGTTTCCATCTCAGACATGAAAACGTTTACCTTGCAGGCCTTTTTAATGAATGCACTTTTGCATTCACACTTCTAGCCCAAAGTCTGTGATGGTATAGCACTGTCTGGAATCAGACCTGGGCTGTCTAGCCAACGAACAATGGGCTAATGGAGACTCACTGAAAGAGTATTTGATTCAGTTTCAATCATTTGATCTATTTGTTTTCAAAAGCACAGCACACAGATTGAATAGGTTGGTGTTGCTAACTTTCCCTGGTACAATAGTCCTTTTGAAATTGGTGTGTTGCTTACAACAAATTCAGTGCAATTGCTCCTGAGTATCTCAATTTTTCTTATTTTATTTGGTTTTGTATATATATTATTTAGATGGTGAATTTCTCCATGATGTTCAGACACTGATGGAGTGCTGTGCCTACTCACAGTGCTGTGTAAGCAATAATTTAATCTCCAAAGTATTGTAAAAGTTATTTACAGTGAGTGACAATAAGTGATTTAATAACTGTTTCAGTTAAGGCTGTAGGGTATATAGTAAACCTCTTGCCTTCAAAACCCGTTTCAGCTACTGTGGCTCTCTGCACATTTGTAAAAATTCATGTGTTTAGCTACCTAAATTTGGAGCCAGCAAATTCACCTGAGAGTTTCAGATGCTGTAAAGAGACCACACTATTAACAATTAATTTAACCATTAATACCCATTAAATTTTTATTAAAATATTTGCTTATATGCAATCAACTTTCAATGCTGTCAGCAATAATAAGAAAATAAAACCCCAAAACTTCAAATGTTCACTAAAAAAGGATAGTGGTTGGGCTTTCTGTCATAAGAAAATTTATAAAAGAGCCAAACACCCTAAACCTGTAGGCAAAACCAGCAGACAAAACACTAAATATTTTTAGGTGCATTACCTTTCAGACTAGTTTTGCAAATTTCCAATGCAAGCTGAGTGTAGCAAATTGAATGAGTTCTCTGTATACTCCCCATGTGATACAGAAAGAATAAATATTGACATACTCTGGCTGAATTCTTTACTCTTTATTTTCAAGGTTTATCAAACCTCTCTGGGGAATGTTGCGAGGTTATATATCAAAAATATAGAGACCTATTGCTGTATCTTCATTTCTTGAGGTCAGAACTTGTGATCCCATATTGTTACAGACTCAGGCAACTTACACCCTATAGGAAGCACATGGGTGTTTTCTATAGCTCCAATACTATGGTACTTGATTTGGGCAACTGATATCCATGACACATACATAAAATGCTTATGCACTTGGAGAACAAAATGGGATAAAAGCCTCAGTGACTGGGGGATCCTTTTGAACAGTATTGTTAATGTCACTTGTATGCTGTGGAAATTTTTATCATGTTGTTTTGGCAAAAATTTTCAAATGGTTCTCCTTCCTGCTCATGTCCAGAAATGACAGAACTGTGAGCTATAAAATCCCTAGTGTTTTTCTTTCATCTGAGAAAAGAGAGCGCAAGCTCTGACTTTTAAACGCTTTTGATGCTTTTAAAGCCAATACTCAACACAAGGTATGCTAAAGTGGTTAAAAAAACCCCTGCTTCTCTATCACGTTTCAGCATTTGGGGTTGAAATACAAGGCAGAACAGTCTGAGTGCTATTTTCTGTTTCTGTTGCTTTGATAAGGTAAAGACAAAAAGAAAAAAAACCAAAACTACCACAGATAAACTGGAGGATTACCAATAGACATTAAGTAGGACATAATGAATCAGTAGCTCTGCTGAGAGTTTAACAAAGGGACCATTGTTCTGCCACACAACGGGGGTGAAAGGTTAATCAGAGGCAAGAGCATACTAAAATTTGGGGACATGAAAAGATATTAAACCTTCTGAAAAATATCAAAAGCTCACTTTTGAACTTTTTCACCCTGCTTCTTTGGCATCTTCACCTCCCCTGGAACAAATCAAGATATCCTGATCTCATTAAACGACTGTTTAACTTACTTTTCTCAGAAATGTATTCCATACAGCCTTCATTCTCCAAGTGAGCAAAAACTGTCATTTTTCTATTGACTCAGTTTCCTAGGATACAGGCTGCTTTTGCATTTCAGCTTTTGAACACCAGAAAAAGTTTTGGTAGTTTCACATTTAGAGCCACTGCACTGGGATTTCGAAAGATTCCATAAAACTATGTCTGATATTCCTCCACTCAAGAAATACCCTCTGAAGATTAACCCCACAAAATGTCATTGTATTGGTTTGCATTGCTCTTACTCCTTCCCTCTAGTAAATTTACATACTGTCAGCCACATCAGCCTTTGAATTTTTTTCCTAAGTAAATTCTAACACTATTGTTAATGTCTTATGATCTCTCACCTCAAGCTGCGTATGTGTCAACACCCTGCATTCCTACCTCTCTAGCCCAGTCTCCAACCCCTAATGGTTTCTTACGGTATTCCCATTGAAAGCAATTAGCTGCACCAAAGCTCATTCCCTCCTTCCTGTTGCAGACACAGTACCTTTCCTCTCAGCCTGTTTGCCTGCAGGCAGGACAGTTGGGAAGACAAGTGTTCTCTGTTCTTGTCATAGGTCCTTGGCAAGAGCACTCCATGTGCCTCCTTCCCCTCCAGGAGACAAAGCCAGTAAATTCAAGAGGGCATAATTAATCAACTTTCAACTTTGGTGCTATAATTGTTCCTACTTTCAAAGAAAGAGTCTTCCACCTGTTTTTCTTGTATGCTCCCTGTACACTGCACCAACACTGCAAATGGATACCTTACCGTTTATTCTGTTCTCTCTGACAGGCCTCATATTTGAACAGCATGGGTTAAATGTTCCACCCGTTGTCTAATGCTCCCTTTTCTTGTCTTCTCCCTCCAATTTAGAGGAAATCAGACATTTATAATTCCTTAATTTAGAACACGTTTCACTTGAGTTTTCAGTCTCAAACAGTTCTTGGTCTGTTTTGAGATATAGTGCAACTGCATGTGTTCTAAATGGTTTATATTTGTTCTGGCATCCACTGAAGTTTAGAGGACAAATTTGGACAAATCTGGACAAGTCTTTTCAGACATTCTGTGGTCCTTCTGGACCACACTGACCTTCTCCTTCTGAAGACCAACTATAGCACACACGGAAATAGACTTGAAGCTGCATCAGATTGAACAATAGGAAACAGTTCTTCACCCAGAGGGTGGCTGGGCACTGGAAAACTGGTTCCCTGTGGAAGTGATCACAGCATCAGCCTGACAGAGTTCAAGGAGCATCTGGACAAGAAATAATCATATGGTTTAGTGTTAGGTGGTCCTGCGAGCAGCAGGGACTTGCACTTGATGGTCCTTATGGGCCTCTTCCAACTCAAGATAATCTGTGATTCCTGACAAAGTACTTTGCTAGGAAGAACAAATGGGACACTGGAAAAAAAAGGAGGCAAGAGTATATCCATTCCCTGTACTTTATGCATCTGTATTAAGCAGAGAATACAGTTAAATTAGAAACTTAAGTTGCAGTTAAAAGGAAAAGAAAACCATGCCCTGCAGGTACTGAAAGAAAAGGAGGGTATGCTTCAGTTTGGTAGGAAAGTAACTAAAATCATATAGCTTAAATAATGCAAACTGGATACTCAGAATGAAGGGAAGATCACTGATTTTAGGGACAGGGAACCAGGGACAATTTTCTGTCATGTAGCATTCTCAGATTAAAATCAAATGTCATTCAGACATGAATTGTAGTTCAGCAACACAGAGGTGGGAGCAACCACACAGAGAAATTCAGCATATGTTATGGAGCTGGTTAACATAAATGATCGCTAATGACATGTTGGACATGAAAACTCATTCGCCAGATCTCCTGGAGCCAAACAGATACTTCCGTTGGGTTTTTTCAATCCTACTTATCATATCGTCAGCCTGTATTTCTTCAAATCTTTCTATACCTTGACTCCCATTTTATATTTCACCTTTTATGGTAAAAGAAGTCACTAAAGCAAAGGTTCTCTCTGTTGGGAGAACTTCCTTGCATAAAAAAAATATTATCCCACAGTTTTTATGCGTCCTAAATCCTTGACCTTTTGGGGAAAGTTCAAAGAAGACCATAGTCCTTTTAACTCTTTATGTCACACAGAATTCATTGCTAAACAAATCTTACGTTTGATTTGTCAGTTTAAGTTTGTATATCAATGTGTGACTCAGTGTTGTTTCATTTAAAAAAGGATATTGGGTGCCTAGTTTTCCAGCATCTGTCTTGAGAGAGAATGGGGGGAAAAAAACCCATTAAAACTCAATGAATTATTTCTCTGTTTATATACCTTCAGATAAAGAATGCATCCCCACCTCTCCTCCAGACCCTTTGTGCTGCTTTAACAATAGAATGAGGCAGAAATCCCTTGTAACTAGTTACCTGGCACCCCCCTTCATGAGAAGAAATGCCCTAGGCTGGATGATAGATGCTTTTCCTACTCTAAACTGCACAGTAGCCATGGGTCAGACTACATAGGATTGAGCTTTATGGTCTGATAACTGTCCCACTAATAATTATCCAGATTTTGTTTAGTGGCCATGGATAAGGTTGTAGGATGCTCCGTGTCTTTTTCACCTTGGACTTGGCTACCAAGCCTTCATGTCTAGGGACAGGGTTCAAGGAAGAAAGGAGGTACTGGGTGCCAATGAGGAGTTCTAACATCTCTGGAGCAATCCTATCCCCCATATGTGCATAAGACCCAAAAGGACACATCAACAGGTGCTAAGCCAGCTTGCTGACACCCTAGCAGAGCTACACCCTAACAGCTTGACAGGTCATGACTACAGAAAGGCAAATGTAGTACCTATGCCTTACAAACAAAAAAAGAAGGGTGATCTGATGAACTACAAGCCAGTTATCACCTTAGTTTCTGGGAAATTCATGCAGTCAATCCCCTTGGAAATTTCTTCCAGGCATATGAAGGTGATGGTTGTGGCAAGTACATCATGCATTTGCCAAGAGCAGAAGTGAGAGCAGTGGATGTCATTTACCACAACCTTAGTAACCAACTGATCCTGCCATGGTATTTCCGTATTTGGGTTTAGGCGCTGAGGTCTGGGTGGGGAGACAGCTACATGAATAAAAAAAGTGGTTGAGTGGTTAGGTGTAAAGGCTGGAGATCAGTGGTTTGCGCTCAGCCTGGAGACTGCTTAGGGGTGGCATTCCCCAAGAATCTGTTGGGATCTGTCCTATTTTACACCTTTATCAGTGTCTCAAGGGAGAAGATGTAGTGCATCCGCCTCAGCTTTGTGTATGACACCAAGCTGGGGTGCCTGTAGTCAAATACTTGATGGCAGGGCTGCATAACTTAGACGGGTGGGAGAAAGGGGATGACGGCAACCCTGTGAAACTTAACAAGGACATATACTGAGGTCTGCTATGGAAGGCAGTGTGCTGCAGTGCTGCAGACTGGGTCTGGGGAGCAGGTCTGGGAGAACAGCCAGGTAGCAGGCTGGACAGTTGCCAGCTGTGTAGTATGTGAGAGCCATGGATCAGTCCCTCTTCTCTCTGCTCAGACCACGTAAGAAATAATGCTTTACATACAGGAAAAACATTGGCAGACTGGTGAGAGTTGAGGAAAGGCCACCAAGATGGTGGGGATGGAGCTCTCTCTGCAGAGAGCCCGTAGGACCAGGGCTGGTTCAGCTGGGAGGAGGGATGTCTTTGTGGGCACTGACAGGAGGGGATGGGGGAGACATAGGCTCTTCAGCAGTGCATAGTGGGAGAGTAAGAGGCAGCAGCCCAACCCGACACACGAGAGGCTCAGGCTGAACGTGAAGCTTTTTCCCTATGAGGACAGCCCAGCAGTGGAGCCAAGGCACAGGGAGGTTAGGTTGCCTGCTGGTCTAGACCCTTCAGCTGAGCTTGCTCTGGGCAGAAACTGGAACTGGAGAGCTTTCCAAGTCAGTTCCTATTTAAAATATTCCATTATTTTGCTTTTCTGCTAACCTACACACTCTACGTCATGCACCTCTCCTTTTTTTCTCCACTTGGACCAAATAGAGCCTTGGATTAGAAAGAAATTAAAACCATCAGCCTGTTGCAAAACAAAAAGCATTCAGGAGCTTTCCAGGAAAGTTAACAAGTCTTTAGCACAATTTCAATCCTATTAACTAAAATAGGTTCTTACTAAATTCTAGAATGTGCAATCATTTCCTTCTATTTCCTAAATTTCCCTTTCAGAAATCACAGATTCATTCTATAACCAAAGCTACCATAACACAAATACCAAAACCACTACTAGTTCATTATAACACAGTAACCATTGCAGTTGGATCTGCTCTCCTTCTCAGAAGTCACAATTGGAAGTTTACCATCATGTTGGAGAGACTCACTGCCCAGTCAGCCACGGTGACACAGCAGCATTACAGGTTTTACCCTAAGTTTCTCCTATTCTACATACACTACAAGTTTAGTAGGAATTCTGAAGGCTGTCTTGTGATTCCACCATTAAGACCTTGATCCTGCAAACAAACACCTCCCTGACAGCCATGTATGTCTTAAAAAGAATACTGTAAACCATATATATTTGTTGTCACAAGTCTGGGAGAAAACATAGCATTATCAACTCTTTTGATAAATATTTCAAAATCAATCACCATACCACAATGACCGAGGCACATGAACCCAGTGAAGCATGCTCCTGAGGTGGGACTGTTCAGCCTACAGAAAAAAACACTCAAGGGTGATCTCATGTGAAGATACATTGATACACATGGAAGGTGAGGAGGTGATTAGAGACAGACAACAGGTTTTTACAAAGGGCAGATCATGACTGAGTTAATGGCCTTCTACAGTGGAGAAAAGAAGAGCTAAGGAAGCAATTTACCTAGACTTCTGTAAGACCTTTGATAAGAAGTCCTCAACAGCATTCTTGCTACTAATTGGGAAGATGTGGGTTTGATGAATGGACTGGTGGTGGCCAAAGAATTGGCTGGAGGGTCACATCTAAAGAGTTATAGTCCTCAATGTGCCAGTAACAAATTGCTACTGCCACAAACCTCAGGGGTTTGGACCATGACAAATAGTATTTAATATCTTCATCAAGTAGTGCACCCTCAGCAGTTTCCAGGTGACATCAATAGGAACACTGCAGTAGATGCACTGGAGGGCATCCAGAGGGACTGTGAGAGGCTTGAGAGGTGCACCTGGACAAACCTCATGAAGTCAACAAAGCCAAGTACAAGGTTCTGCACCTGGGACAGGGCAATGCCAAGTACAAGTGGAGGCTGGGCAGAGAATGGAGTGAGAGGAGCCCTGAGGAGAAGGGCTTGGAGATACTGAAAGACAAAGAGCCAGATGTGACCCAGCAATGCGTCCCTGCATCCAGAAATCCAACCGCATCCTGGGCTGCATCCAAAGCAGCATGGGCAGCAGGGCGAGGGAGGGGATTCTGCCCCACTGCTCTGCTGAGACCCCACCTGCAGTGCTGCATCCAGCTCTGGGGCCCCAGCACAGGACAGGTCCAGAGACAGCCATGAAAATGGTCAGAGGTCTGAAGCACCTTTCCTGTGAAGACAGTCTGAGAGAGTTGATGTTGTTCAGCCTGGAGAAAAGAAGGCTTTGGGGAGACCTCGTTGCAGCCTTTCCATAACTAAAGGGGGCTTATTTGAAAGACCAAGTCCTATAGTGACAGGACAAGGGGCAATGGTTTTGAACTGGAAAAAGGTAGGATTAGATTTTAGGAAGAAATTCTTGACTGTAAGGGTAGTGAGGCAGGGGAAGAGGTTGCCCAGAGAAGTTGTGGCTGCTGCATACCTGGAGATGTTCAAGGCCAGGTTAGATGAAGCTCTGAGCAATCTGGTCTAGTGGAAGGTGCCCCTGGCCATGGCAGGGAGGTTGGAACCAGGTAGTTTTTAGCAGTCTCTTCCATCAGAAACCAATCTATGATCCCATGATAGAGTATGTGCATTATTAAATATGTAAGAAGAAAAATTATCATTAGTGTAAAATCCAGAGCCAACCAAGTACATTTGGACTGTAAGGTAGTATATCAAAATTGTCAAAAAGGCTCTTTTAAAATTACTCCCATTTTATGTGAATAGAGGGAGATCTGTACCAGCTTTGGTCCTTGGATAGAAACTACTTATCCAGGAAGAAGAAAAGCCTATTCTTAAAGGAACAGTGACATAAAGATTGTAAAAGCATGCCTGGATGCTCAAAGCTACATTTACTTTACTTGACCACTCAGTTCCTGAGAACAGGCCAACACAAAGAGCTCCCCAAAGAATCTGGCAAAAGCCCAATGGGATTTTCAAGGAGAAACCACGGAGCTGGACAAGATGATCTCTCAAGGTCCCTTCTAACCTCAAAAACTTTGTGAAACAGAGTTAATCTTGCTTTCCTTGCTTTAGCTCCTTTTGAAGAAGAAATTGTAAATCCAGGGTTGATTTTGGCCACCAAAGGTTCTGCAGATGTTTAATGTATCACATTGTCATGGAAAGAGCTGGAGCCTTGATGTTTTATTGTTAGAGTCACTATCTTTAGAATGTTAATCAGGAATGAGAGAAGACATTGCATTGATGGAGAGAGAACAATTCTCTCTCCCCCCTTCCTCCCCCACCTGTCTCTCTGCAAATATTAATCTGTAACCGCGAAAGAGTAAAGGATACAGAAAATTCATCTGAGCAACCAGCATCATGGTTAATTGTAAACATAATTCAGCTTAAAACAAGGCACTGCAGAATTCTGTTCTATAGCTGCAAGACAGTAGCAAGTGCCTATTGCAGCAACCTATCCTCGTACCTGTGACAATGCAAAGAGGAAGGGGTATTTAGGACAGAAAAATCCTAGCCACCACTCAATTAAGTTTTTACATAGGTTTTGAGCAGATGTCCAAAGGAGCTTAAGCAAGAGATACTCAAAAACTAACTGAGCATCTTAATCACTTACTTCACTTTATACACAGGCTGAGATTCTCACATTTCTACAATAACAATAAAAGCATTTCTAGGCTGCCCAGCTTGCAGTGGTCCAAAAGACCATCAGGCCACATCTCGATCTTAGACATGTCCACAGAAGCTTATTCTTAATTCATCCACTTACTTACTAACACTGTGCTAACAAAATCTGACATTAATGAAAGCAGTATTAACTTCTTCTTACACACAAGATTTTTGAGAGAAAACATTTCAGAGGCTTATGCTTGTTAGATAGAAGTAGAAAATACAATAATAATAACACTAATAATAAATAATAATAATAAAAAAGGAGTCACTACCATGTTTCACTTTTGTCTTATGCCCTTCCCAAAGAAACAGTCACATCACAATAACCTCACCCCAAACCTACCCAGGTGCCTAGCAAATGTGGAACTTACAGCTGGGGACTAACAGAGTTGTAAAAAAAGAATTAAAATGTTTAACTGAATAGGCAAAGTGAAAACGTAGCTGCTCATAACAGCTGAAAGCAAACTGCTTCATCTTGGATAGCCTGGGTGGTACTGGCTGAGCATATCATGAACGTTTCCTCTGCACCACTCAAAAACTAAGCCCTCCCGCGGCATTTTGCACCATTTTCTAGACCACCCACTCAGATGAGGATACACAAACCACATGTGCTAGGAATGTCTGCCCTGCACTGAAAGCAGTATCTGCATTATGACCTTATTCCTTGCAAAGCCAGGATTTTAATACAAACTTGCTTATGTTTTCAATTCCTTTGATTCTTTAATGGTTTGTATGTAGTCACCGGCTATTAGATGTTTAATGATTTGAAAGAAGAATGTAATTGTAGGAAAAACCCAGCATTATCAGAGTAGAAATATTTTAAGCAAATATTTCCTGTCCCTTTCCTCCCCACAAGAGATAGGCTTTATTTCTAGGTCTTACTAGAAAGCTGTATCTAACATCTTCACAAACCCACTCTTTCCTAAACAGGAGTCAGACCATGCATTCTGTCTCGCTGTGAGCAATGATAAAAGGTAATAATTTATTCCTTGCTGTGATGAGAAGGGTGAAGTTTACTAACAGAAATCCCAGCTTTATAGCATCAGTTCCCTAAAGGAACATATGAAAATGCATAATCCATTTGATGGAAGATTCAGAAAATGGTTACTTCCAGTCAGAATTATACTGAATGATAATAAAAATACATCTGCTGCATTCACAGGCCTACATTTGACTTCACTCAAATTCCACGACTGGAAAAATTAAAAGTAATTGAAAAATGCAAGATTACTGCTTTGCAGTACAATCAGCCTGGCTGAGGAAAAACATAGAATGTAAGTCAGATGCAATACTGAAACAAATGTGAAACAGACATTAGCATCTCAAACAATAAAACACCTTAAATTTTTTTATGTTGCTGCAATCTCAATCTTCCTCTGTCTCTACTCACCAACAACTGCAGATTTTACAGTAGCAAACCAAGGCACTTGTATTACTACATCTCTTTTTTACACCTCTTTTTCTTTCCGCCCCCTCCACACCCCAGGGCTTTGTTCTCACTGTGGTAATACTTCTCTTTCCTGTCTAGTCACAGTGGCATTTCTTGCTGCTCAATCAAATGCAAGGCCCTTACAGTCAGTGTGCTTCAATGTTAATTTATCTGTCCAGACACAGAGCCAGCCTTGTAAATGTCATAGGTTTAGCAGCGTTAATGCACTGATTAACTCCCAAGCACGCACAAAAGCACAGCAGATATGTGTTTTAGTCTCTGTCATCTGTTAGTAAGGCTTTTATGCCCAGCAGTAAAGCTTCATACAGTGTACAGAGTAGCTGCCTGTTATACACTACATTCTACTGTACACTGCTTGACAATTAAGAAAACCATCAAGGCTCACAAAAACACATGCTTCACACTTGTTAAACTTTGGAACATCTCTTATTTCACTGCTTATTTTCGTAGTTACTCCTAGTTCCTGCTGTGGCTGAAAACCTGACAAAATTTTCATTGTGATGCTTAATTTCTGCAAACCACGGACCAATGAGCAAACACAAAACAGACTCTGTAGACTGAAATAAGAGTTTACTAAAAGATAGTGTGTCATTAAACTGCAAGTGGTAAAAGATGAGATATGGTGTATATGAACAAGTCAAACATCCTATCATCAGAGCAGTGTCTGGAGTAAGATAACGCATACAAGCAAACCAAGTGAATGAGGCAGTTTTCACTTCAGACAATTCTACAGCTTTCCCATCAATTTTGCAAACTAAGTGACAGGTCTTGAAATCAATGGGTCATTCAAGAGACCCCAAAACACTGGTATAGCTTCTAGGAAAGGAAGATTATACCAAGTAAGGACCAAGGACTCAAACTAGATTGTGAAAGTACTTTATTTCACTGTGAGAATGGGAAAGAATAACAACGGGTCAGGAAAAACCCAAGAACTTGTAATTTCCTTCCCAGAGACTAAAAGAAACTTTAATAGAAATATACTGGGCTCTCCAAATCCACTGTACTGTGTGCATTTTGTTTCTGAAATTGAAAGCATAGACTTTTCCAAAAAACACCAAACCAATGAAGAGAGAGAGAAATGATCAACCATTTCTTATAGTCCAAAGGCTGAAGACTGACCATGAGTTTAGTTTTACCTTGGAAGACTCTCTTCACTTCAGTGTATGAGAGGAGGAAAGGAGGCCCCTTCCTCCTTTCCAGCTTTTTCTTTAGCATGGACTAAGATAGCCTTCAAATTTAGATGATATTGAAAGTTTTGTAAAGCCTCTCAGCTGATTACAATTTGTAAAAGAAATGAAATTTTTTTTAAAATTTAAAACTTGTCTACCCAATTGGACATTCACTTTCTGAGGAGGAAAGTTACTAGTGAGAAAACTGTCTTTGCTACTGGATACAACTACTGCTCTAGTAACAGTGACTCATGCTGAGAATTACTCTAGATATTGGAATTTACTGCTAATCTCTCTTTGTCTGGTCCAAATTCTCATGTAACTGTTTTAAACAGCTTTACGTTAAGTAAAACTTCAAAATATTTGTTGCCAAAACACTTGCACCCATCCCAAAGATCAATGCTCATAGATGTTAAAGACTTGGAAGGGTATCTTATTGTTTTTCCTTTAAAAGAAATATGAATGTCTGAAATTAGGTGAATATAGATTTATTTTGCTTGCTTATACAAAATTAGATGAAAATAGCTAACTTTAAAATTTAGATCAAAACTTAGTCACTCTATTTCTATCAGAGTTTTGTGAAAAAGTTGACACACACATTGACACCAACAGTTTATTTTCTTCTCTCTCTCATTGAATTAGAAAATTTAAGAGTTTAAAGATGATCCACAGTTTGCATGAAATTCAGCATTGATTTGATACTGTAATTGCTGTCATCTCCCTTTTATGTCTATTCACCTAGTTCTCTTTTCCTCCACTCCTGTTCTCAGTGTATAATAAAGCTTATCTTGTATTTTAAGGGTAAAATGAGTCATTTCACCATTTCTAAAAAAACAGTGCAATAGTCGTACTAGAAGTATCCCCTTCTGAAACTCAATGAGTTTTTACCACAAGACTTAGTTAGAAAAGTCTAAATGGACAAATTTCCATATACATCTGGTATAACTAAAAGACAGGAAAGTTGAACACACTTTTGTAGACCAAAGGTTTTTAAAGTTGCTTTTAGATTACCAAACATTTTTATATAAAACAATCAATAAAAATTGAAGTTTATCCCCTTTACATGCACCCCTTTTCCCTTCCCCATCGTCATCTGCCTTCTGTCAATAGTAAAGTTAACATTACACTCCCACTCCTCCATCCCCTCCCCAATTGCACATTAAGACATGGACTTAAAAGAACAACATAACGCTTCAAGTATGCTTCATGCCAATCATCAATAAGAGTCATAACATTACTGAAAAAGTACACTTATTCTTCAGAAGCCTAAGGAGGACTTCCTGCGGAGTATGATCAAACGACATTTTAAATAAGAAAAAAGCCCCTCAACCCAATACGTATCGTGACCTTTCAAAAACAGTAAAGTGTAAAATTTTCTTTGGACTTAAAGAAACAGTATTAAGATTTACCATCTGAATAAGAAATAACCCCAATAGTTTTTCAGTGCTGCACAAACTGTGCACATGAAACAGTAAGTCATAAAGATACTACTGTTCAGCTCTACACATAGAGACTACATGTGGCATATAAGCATACACATGACATACTGGCCTGTCTAGCAACAAGATACATTTGAGTCTGCTAAACCTGAATAAACCTTTGCATCCAGAAGTATTTTTAAAATTAGTATTTTCTCTTTTCATTTAGGAATTTGGATTTTTAATAGAAAGGTGGTGATTTCATCAAGAAACCATCAGCAATATGAGAGCATGAAGCATTGATGTGAAACTGAGTACACATCCTCTCATTTGATCATGCATAAACAAGGATCCTGATTTTAAGAAATAATGGATGGTAGGAAAGAATACTCATTTTTACAGACAAGAAATTCTTCTGGAAACACAATCAGGTTATTGAACAGATACCAAAATCTGGAAAGTTTTAAAAGCATATATGCGTGTGTGTGTGTATATACATACAGGTGTGGTATACATGTATATATAAACACACACATACAGATGATATCATACATGTATTTATTCCAAGTATTTATTTAGCTGTATAACAACATATTTTCTTTTCAAATAAAAGGTTTTAATTTAGCAGTTGTAAAAAAACAAACTAAATCAGAAAAAAATCCCCAAAACAAACTAAGCAGATCATATACTATATGAACAAACAAAAATGTTATGCAAGAAGCTTTATGGTAGAAGTGAGTCACATACTGGCAGCAGAAGAGTGTTGAAACTCGAAGTAATAAATAGCTCCAAATTAAGAATTTTCTACAACATTTTCTTTAAAGACAGGACCAGTACTTTTTCTTTTATCATGAGCTCCTGCAGAACACCTTCACTCTAATACATATTTAATTTTGCAACATTTAAACGGACACAAGAATGTAGACTGCAAGAGTTGCCAGATTCAGGACAGTATACATCACATTTTTTGTTAAAAGTCTTATTGGTTTATTCACTGAGGCTAGACAGCAAGTCATATGAACCTATTTGGTGCACTTTTTAACCATAGTCAATATCAGTAAGTGGATAGAATCAAGGACCTGCAGTCCAGCTTGCTGTGGTCCAACCCACTGTGGCAGACAGGAAATGAAATACAGGACCACTTCTTGGTCGCCAAGTTTGTATCTTGTTTCCTGGAACTGCAGAGGTGGAATCAAGACTGTAGTGTTTTAATGGGCTAAAGAAAGATAGCAAGAAGTGGCATTTTAATATGAATAAAGTTACTAGGCTTGTGAAAGTACTGCATCAAAAGAGCACACAAGAGACCCCACTACTTGCAATATCTGGTAGTGTCACTCAGTGACTCATTGACCTTAGCATACATGTATGAAATAATAAATAGATCAGTTATGTAGTAAGGCAGTGTGTTGAACATGCATTCATCTTGTGGACTTGAACACCACAGAGAGAGATACATGATATCATACACATTCATTAAGAACAAGAATTTTTGTTTGTTTTTCTGTGTTTGTTTTTCAAGGCTATCCAGGCAAACTCTTCCAGAGCATTTTCTTCTTGAGAAGAGTGGTCCTCTGAGTCTGGTCACTTTCTCTCCCTTAGCAAGAGACTGGCTTTAAGGAAAAATAAAAGCTGAAGAGGATCTGCGGTTTTTTTCCCCCCTCCATTTTGGTTGCATCATTCTGCATACGTCATTTAAAGAACAGTTTTTGATGCAGCCATATGCTGAATCCTCAGGAGGTTCCAGATGTTTCCAGATAACTCTGTAGTTTACGGACTGTGGTTTTGTCCAGCGAACAAAGATCAAAGTCAAAGGTTGTATTTGTGATATGAAAGTGTCCAGTTTCTTCTATAAGATTTACTATCTGAAAGAAAATAAAAGATGCAGTTGGAAATTCCAGAAGTTTTACCGTAAGTATAAAAAAGTACCATATGAAAGGCCTAATATGAGCCAAATTGCCCCAGTACTTGCAGGTTTAGCCATTATCCTTATCATTCACCTTCTTTCTGACATGCATTATTGTCTAGAAAAAACCCAGTACCTTGGGTTTTTTTTTAGATCATCATCAACCATAATGTCAGCATACCCATCTGCTGTTCCAGCAAACATTAGCGTTGTCAATATATTTTTCAAATGTTCAAAGAAAATCTGTTATTTTCTAATTCAGTTTAAAAAAAAAGGGGGGGCGGGGGGCAGGCTCAAACAAATAATTTAAAAAATCCCACGTAGATCTCTGGAATATTTATGATGTGCATAGCTGCTAAGCAGGTTGCATTAGGAAATAATTGGCATAAGCCTTTCTGCAAGCAAAAGAAAGAAATAAATCCTTAGAGTCTAGTCCATGATAAAAAATATATATATACTCAAGAGCTCTTACACGAACTGTTAGTTCACGCACTAGCGGTCACTTTTGGAGTAGCAGAGTCAATTTTTTTTTTTTTTTTTTTTCCTAGCTAAATCAACCATGGAAGGACTCCTAGCAACGTCATACATCACTCAGGCTGTGGGGTCTTCATCCCTGGAGATATTCCAAAGTCACATGACATAGTCCCAGGCAACTGGCTCTATATGTCCCTGTGACCTCCAGAGACTCCTTCGAACCTTAACCATCCTATGATTCTGTGAAACCAACAGTAGATACCTTTCTGCAGTTGTGACATTTTTCGTCTCTAAACTGTAGTCTATATTTTTAAAGAGTGGTCATAACATGGAATTTCTGTAAAAATAACTCCAGATATATTAAGTTCCAGGATGCACACCTTACTCGAAAAAAACATTGAGCATCTTGAAAAGCCAAAGCATTATTTGTCAGAGAGGGCTAACACAGTGCCAACACACTGTAGCTATAAATCTCTTACGTGCTGTTTCATTCCGGAAGATGGACATGCCAAGAGCAGACAGAAAGGCACACCACCCTGAAGTAGCCTCTGGGTACCTCATGGACTGACAGAACAACGCTGCTCTTCTCAGTCCTTCCAACCACCCCTTGTGCAGCACTCAGGCTACACTCCAAATCCTGCCTGCAACTTCCAATTTGAAACCCGTTCAGTTCTGGGGCTTCCACATACACCTCCATTGAAACACTACTGCTAGATATTCCTTGATTGTTTTGAGCTTTATTACTCTGACCGCAATTCCTTTTCCACAGCTGGAGGAGACACAGATGTATGCACACATGGGTTACAGAATGTACCTTAAAAAGACAAATCTGGTAAGAATAACCAACTTCACAAAGAACAATGAATTTAAACTAAATATTTTGTAGATTTCCACTCTCCACGTCATTATATAAACAGATATTTTTTCTTCTCAGACCACAGAAGTAAAGACTATGTTGATAATAAATGAAATATGAAATGTGTATTGTCAAGCATGGAATGACACAGCCCAGGACAGATCAAATAGAATGGAAACAAGATAACACAATAAAAGGGAAATGCTTGTTACAATAAAAAAATCTCCCTTTTCAATCACCATTTATTTTCAAAGGTGGGAAAAAATAAAAAAATCTGTTTAATTTGATTTGCAGCTGTCCAAAATGCTGAAAGTACCTGGAAAAAACCCTGCTTTTATTAACACGTCATTTACATATGTACCTCTCGCTTTCAATTTCTTTTCCGTGTGGGAAATTTTAATCTAAAATTACTAAATTCATTTGTCTGCTTGTTGATTCACAGATTCTTGTAACACTTTTCTATCCCCTACTGTTCTGCAATTGACATGAGTAAAAGAAATCCAGTGGGAAAAAACTGATAACAGAAGCAAACTTTGAAATGTATTGTTATTCTCATTTTTGGCACTCTCTTAAGCCTCACCTAAGAGAGAAGCGAAGGTAAGCAGTCAATCCAGCCTCCTTTTGTAAAGTTTGGAATCTTATCTTGGGCTTGCTATCTGAATATCCACTGTGAGACAAATGGCTGCATAAGAAGTTTACAGAAGCAGAGGCCAGGAAAATGTAGCTACATTGAACAACTCTGTCTATCGCTTCCTTGCACTGCTGCGGAAGAATACTACCCCTAGTAACCCCCACTGCAATATACCTGATTTTAGAAACAAAGATTATATGGAAGTGTTAACACATGTTTTTTTAAATGGCACTGCATATTTTAAGAAATGGATAAGGACTTCTATTGATCAAGTTCTGTTTGGGCTTTTAAGCTCTAGGTCAAGGGAAACATAAACATTTTAAACATATCCCTCATCCAGCCCCCAAGAGATACAGTCACTATGTCTGGGCACCTGGCAAATGACTGAAATGAACCCCAAAGGCTTTAATGGATGTACAAAAATGTATCAAGATAAACCCAGACAGCTCAATGAAAAACACCTGCCTGTGTGCCAGTCAATGAGGAATTCATGACTTACAGTATTAGCATATGCGTCCTTGTGCTATTCAGAAATTCTTCAAAAAGAATAAAAGGTTGAGATTAGTTGCTAGGAAGTCTGACAGTTCTAACATTAAAAACACCGCATTAAAATGTTTTATTCTAAGAACTCAGGCTGCAAAGAACAAAAATATCCCATTTGTTCCTGCTGTATAAGCTTTGCTTTTCTGCTGTAAATTACGTCTCTGTTTACATAATGTCTCTCCAGCTCAGTTTCATCATTATCCATCATAGTACAACTATTTATCAGCCTTTAAACAAGCAAATGAGTGTGTTTGTATAAGGAAGCCAAAGTGCAACTAATGACAGTCATTTTTCAATTTATGGAGGGTTTTAGGCCATGTGATAGTTTCCAGACCTCCAAGCTGCCCCTGGCAGAAAATTCTAAGAAGATAGTTGCCATCTGAAGTTAAGCACCTTGGGAACATGAGCAATGTAATTTTCGTCCATGCTGCATACTCTCAATTTCTTCCTTACGCCTGTGCTGCCTAATGCACTGGGTTTCAGATTTTTTACCAGCTGAAGATATGACTTCTGATGCCTCAAAACAAGATACAAAGTCTTACGAGAAATGTTGCTGCCTTTCACGGAGCCACACTAACTTTTTCTGCACTGAAAATGCAGTTAAAAACACTGCTTTTTCCAGCCAAATTTGAATATATTGGACATGCAGCATTAACATCTGATTGCATACTCAGTTAAAAAAAAAAAGAAAATAGCCTCACCACTGTAAATTCCAACCTCTTTCCTTACAGTGAAAGTTGTGGTAGAGGAATTTGCTTGTAAATGTAGTATCAGACAAATTTCTGTCTTGCCATGGTCCAATATTCATATAAAAACTGCTCAGGTGATTCTCACAGGACTAATTTCTTGGTCAAATGTTCTTGTTCACACATCTTCTCCCTCTCAGGCAATTCTTAGATGTTTGTAAGTAGCATCTAACATCAGAACTATTTCGCTATGTATCTAGGCATTTGAAGTGCAGTATCACATCTCTCCTGTCTTCTTTCTTTCTCAGCTCCCTTTAACAAAGTATCTCAAAGAGAATGCCTCTCTTGGGAAAGAGCCACATCCACAAACAGATACATTTTTCTCATTTCCAATTTGGCTGCATTCCTGTTTGCTGTCATGCCTATGGACTTGGTAACAACTGAGACTGAAAAAAAAACTTAAAAAAGAAAATTCTCTTCATGTCCCTCAGTGTATGTTTGAAAAGCCTGTGCTTTTACATGGTATCAATGCTTTCGTTGCTCTTTTGAAAGTCCCTTCTCTGAAAATTCCCTCAAAGTCTCTGTGCAAGAGACTTATCTGCCCTAACTGCCCTAACAAGATGACAACCACGATTCAGGAACACACGACTCCATCACCATTCCACTTCAACACCAACACCACCTCTAAAATTCTTGCAGCTGCCTACAATTTTCAGTTGCACATTTTTTCATTTGATCCCTCTTCTCATGCAGTAACCACAATTCCACTAAGCAGTTCTGCACCTTGCTGTCCTCACCTTTGTACTTCCTACAATCTCTATATACTTGTATTTCTTAGTCTAGAAGTTTCATATCAATTCCTAGAAACTTTCTCAGCTCTGTATCTTTTTAATTTCTGTGCACACTGGAAGTATTTTACATTAAGTACATAGCTGCAAAGCAGTAAGGATATTTAAGATGGGATGGAAGACTATTTTTAATGTGGAGAAGCACTGATTCCCTCCAAGTTATCCATTCAGTATTGGGAAGATATTTCTGTAAAAGGATAAAATCATACGAATTACTGAATTGCAGAATATTAAGGGATTAAGGGTTTTAAAACTAAGTTGTGTTTTGTTTTATAGCAGCATAGACCATTCACTAGTGCAGACAGGCTAACAGGCTACTGGTAAGTAACTTGGCTCATCCACTGACTCCTGGTAGACCTCTGTAGCCAGTATTATGCTGTTACCAGCAGAACTGAACCACTGTCCCAGTCTGCACAGTCTGGCCATAAATCCAGCTTTCACTGGGGCTGCACCAACAGCCTGCAAACACTCTGAAACACGGGAAACAATCTGCAAGAACAACATCCCCCAGGAAGGCAACACCAGTTCTACATCAACCAAACCTTCATAATGTAAATAATAATGTATAAGTAATCATGGATTACAGCATTAAAATACCTCACTCTTAATGCAAGTTGCGAGGCAAAGTTCATGAATTAATGCTTTCTCTGGTTTGATAAATAGTCTCAAGAGAAAAAAAAAAGTCTAGTTTAAACTGCACAAGAATATATGGCTCTTTTTCATTTACTCAGAATAGGATACTCTAAATTTCCAGCTCAGTTATATTTCTTTTCACAAGGTTTTTCCTTGTATTAGTAACTTCCCACAAAGCTTACTATAACAGTACTCCAATATTAGAATGAACCAATTTAGTGGACAAACCCATTATTTTTCTAACAAAGACAAATACTTCTTCACCACCAAATAAACGCTGGTAGTGAGAAAGAGAATGAGGGGTTCAACTTGAAGCACTTTACTTACTTTGCAAATATTTCTTAGGATGGCCAAATAATTCCAATTGGAAAGGATTTTGCTAGTCCCAGCCCCTGCTCAGAGGAGGCTTAGTTGTGGAGTCAGGTCTGGCTACTCCAGGCTTATCCTGTCAGGATTTCAAAAGCTCTAGACCACCATCATGGGAAAAAAAAGAAGGTTTCTTGCTTGTTTTTTTATTTGCTTTGCACAAAATGTTTTGAGTTGATTTTCTTTTTTAAAATTCCACATGAAGCCACCTAAGCCCCATGGTCTGCAGGCTGCCAAAAGAGCCCCAGTGAAAGCTGAGTTCATGGCCTGACTGCCCAGGCTGGGACAGCGGCTCAGTTCTGCACTGGTAACAGCAGTACTGGCCACGGATGTGTATCAGAAGCAATACCACTTGGAAGATATGCTTTGGATAACTGGGAAAATGAGTGCTCAGGAAGCAAAGACAGGGTGGAAATTTACAACACAGTGGCTTTTCCAGATTCAATTTTCATGTGAACTCTTTGAGAATCAATGAATAATGTGAAGTGGACAGGGTGTTGCAATTCCTATCTTTTAGCCTCCTGGAAAATAATTTCCCAATGTAGATAAAAATTTGGCTCTGCCACCATTCTGAAAGCATGCTTTGGTTCTCTTTGTAGGAAAAGGAAACTTGGGAAGCAACAGTACATTAAATATGAGGGGTAACCAATATGTATCACTGTGTGTTATAAGATGAAATCTGACAAAGCTACCAGAATTCATCTTTAATTAAGAATATCCTTAACCAAGATTTTCCTTTTCAATGACCTCTCAATAGTTTTCTCATCTTTACTCATAACATGGAGCCTGAACTAACAAAGTGGTTAAAGCTGAAGCTTGCAAAATATTGTTAACAGACTTAGTCAAAAAATTCGACAAGTGATTGCAATAATCTAGAAGTGGTAAAAATTTTCCTCTTTACAGCATCTCTAAAACTGGGACATAATTGTGCTAAACATAATTAAACCATCTCTGCTACAATTGGATCTACTTTGTTGACAGTGCTTATTGTTTAATCTTCACAATTTGCAATCCAATAGTACCTGACAATACCACCCAAAACCAAGAATACTTTCTTTGCTCTTACTATTGCATGACCTTTCAATAAATTTGGAGCCTTTTTGGTTTGTACACTTTTATATTTTACTCATTTTATGACTTCAGAAGATTCAATGAATTAATATATTATGTTTTTCTTCGAAGTGGGCTTTGCTTTGAACTCTATGTTTTCTGCTTGCCATAGGAAAAAACTCACTTCAATAGTTTCTGAGACAAGGCTGGACATTTTCAGGAAAGAAGCAACAAGATTTTTATCATATCACAGTGCACAGTTATATCCATTCTTCCATCCTGTTTTCATAATTATTGAAATAATTGTTTTCATAATTATTGATGCAGTATGTTAAGAAACATAACAACAAACTGGTGAAAAATTTACCTCAGGCATTTTTAAAAAAAATTTGTCATTTAGAGAGACAACACAGTTTAAGTAAGTGCAAAAAATTCCCCAAGCTGCAGTGTAAGCGGTAATGGACTTTTATGGACTATACAGGCTTGAAGGCTATTAAACCTGATTACAGAGTATTAAATGAAGGCAAAAAAGCATAGACATGACTTCAGAATTTCAACGAGCACACTGTGATGGTGCATGAGAATGCTCCTCACCTGCTGCAGTACATGTCTCTCTCTCAATGTCATCAATCTTCTGTGGAGCTCTACTAGTTCATCAAGGTATGCCTAGAAACAAATCCCCCCATAAACAACTTGTTAATTAAGTCATAGCAGTGTAATTCATAAATTTCAGATGTCTTCAAAACCAGTACAAATAGAAATCTTATTTTAAATCTTGGAATCATATAATATCCTGAGCTGGAAGAGACCCAGAGGGATCACTGAGTTCAACTCCTGGCTCTGCACAGGACAACGCCAAGGGTCACAACATGTGCCCGAGAGAGTTGTCTATTGTCTGAGCTTCTTGAACTCTGTCAGGCTGGTGCTGTGACCACTTCCCTGGGGAGCCCATTCCAGGGCCTGACCACTCTCTGGGTGAAGAACCTTTTTCTAACATCCAACCTCCCCTGACTCAGCTTCAGGCCATTTCCTGGGATCCTGTCACCAGTCACCATGGAGAAGACATCAGTGCCCACTCCTCTTCCATGCAGGAAGCCTTCCCTCAGTCAATGAGGTCTCCCCTTGCAGTCTCTCTTCTCCAGGCTGAACAGAACAAGTGACCTCAGCAGTTCCTTGTAACCCTTCCCTCCTAGGCCCTTCCCCATCTTTGCAGCCCACCTTTGGATGCTCTCTAATAGCTTTAAATCCTTCTTAGCGTATGGTACCCAAAACTGCACACAGGACTTGAGGTAAGACCAAATTCTTCTCTGAGGTGTATTTTTTTATTAATAGTCTGGCATTCTCTAGAGTAATACAAGGCAAATATAAATTTTTGTGGTTTTTTAAGATACTTCACACTTAGAGAAATCTTCATAGGTGGTCATTTGCTGTAGAAGATAGTCTCTGTATCTCAACTGTGCCAAAAAGCATCAAAAGACTGGGGATGCCAAAACAGAGTCTTTGGAAAACATCCCACCTTTCCATATAAGAACCAAACACAAAGACTAAAAATCAAATCAATCTTTTTCTCTACAAGTATGTAATTATTAAATTTGTGTCAACAAGGAGATATAAGAAAAGAAAGACTATGCAAGATTAATCCACAGGTAAATTCCAGTGCTTATTCCCTGGGATATCAAACATGCCCCACCTCTCCACCTTATTATCAACTTTCTCCTTCTGCCTGAGCCATCAAAAACTCTTTTTTTTCCTTGCTTGTAAGCAGAAAGAGATGTGTCACTCAACCTAAGCAACCAAAAAGCAAACCAAAAGATCAGAGCACTAAAAATCTAAGTACTGCAGATAAAAACCTAGACACTAAAAAGCTAGACGCTGCAATTTTCATCTTTTGCCTCGTGTTATCACAAAATTGACACTAATACCAGCAAAATACAAGCCTTCAGAGAAACTTGTCCATAGCGGGCAATTGTGCCATGTTTATTCACGGAATGATTGAGAGCTCTTGCCCACAACCAGTAGAAAGATTTTAAATCAAAGTATCTCAGTGTTAAATGGTGACAGTTGCTTCACAAGATTTTAACATGCTAAATCACACTGCCACTTCCTAAGGCACAGCCTTCAGAAAGGATTCTGGAAAACTTTTTTTTTTTTTTCTTCCCCTAACTGAATGATTTCTGGGCTAGGAATACATCTGTGAATTCTCATCTACATCTCATTCCTCTGTGAAGCACAACACAAACTCATGGTGGATAGTAGATAAAATAAATAGATGGCAGATTCCCAACTGGTGAAATTTGCGAAATCACCTGATTAAAAAGAAGGAAAAAAAATTCAAAATATGAGAGAAGATAAAAGAATTACAGAAGGAAAACAGAGAAATATCTGCACCTAAAGGAATCCAAAGCAAAGATGTATGAAGATTTTCATTCTGTAACAAAGGTTTGCATTTAGTAAGCACATTAGTATTGTATTCTGGAGTAGTTTATTGCTACCTCATTGTTATTTACCTTATCACAATCCCCATTCTTCATTTGTTTATCTGTTTTGTTTTGCTTTATTGGACTTTTCACTTCTAAAATCTGGAAAAGAAAGAAAATACTGTAAAAATTAAATGCGTCACTGGATACAATTATACATGGAAAAATCTGCTGTTAATAACACAAACTCAACACTGAGCTTTTCATTCTTTAATTCATGTAACCTATTCATTTTTCAGAACAAAAAGTAACTTAGAGCAGAAAATGCTGAGGTATTGGAATGAGGTGACAGTAATATTATTAATCCTTAAAAGAAGGAATTTTATGTCATTTAAAGCCTTCTCAACACTCTTTTTTCCCTATCTTTCACATGCTGGTAGGATAAGAGGTGATTTGGCAGATACAAAATGATGCTGAGGGTCTCTCCAGTGCCTTTGAAACATCACATTATCACTGTACTTTTCCTGATCTTTTTTTTCCCGTCAATACTATCTCTTTTCCTTGACAACAGAGGTTTTGAAACAATCCTTGAAATGACCATGTGAGTTGTAACTGAAAAACAAAGTGATTGACAGTAATTTCTTTTGCACTTATACGGTACCTTGCCTTCAGTGCCACTCACATCCATTTACTATCACTCATACAAGCCAAGATTGCTTCATCTGATACTGAAACAGATCCAAGAAGAGCACATCAGGAAGCCATGCTTGATTTGAAACTTTTAGGGTGAAAGGCAGAAATATTTGGAGGAAAAAGAACTGTTGATTGTTCTTTCAGATTTTTCCACAGAGAACACTTTTTTGAAGTTAAAAGAAAAATCACCATATCATTCCTAACCTAGAATATAACCAGTTCTTCTGAAAAACATCAAAGAAAACTAAGTAATCAGAGATAATGGGAGGTTATGTTTCACATTTCAGTGTGAGACTAACATCACTAGCATGATCAACTCCAAAACCATACCTAAGAGCCACAACACAGAATAAAACTCAGCAATTAAAACAAGGAAATAAAGCCTGAAAGAACAAGTCTTCTAGAAGCCTTACTGACATTTTCCCCCAAGTCCTCTCTCATTTCTCCTTCTCTTGGTATAAATGATTAAGTTGCATATATGCTCCCTAGGCTGACCAGCACCTTAAGAATACAACTGGCAGACAGCTATTTCCCTATCTAGAAAGAGTGACTGCAGATCTGAGTTAACCTTACTTCATTTACTTAGCCAAGAGTGATGCATGTTCAGAATCAACGTTCATCATCAGAGTGATCAATGTTCGTTTTTGAGAAATAATTCTAGTACTTCTGTTCAACGCCCTCTGGGGTTACTGCTGTGTAGCTCAGTAGAAGAAAAGTTTTGTCTTGAAAAAAAAGCCCCACCCAACCCTACAAGAAACCAGTCCTCTAATCATGGATTCAGTACCTTTTAGATGCTTTTATTGTTTCCACAGGAAGAAAATTTTTGGTTTCAAATAGAACCTTGCCAAGAACACAATATATTTAATATATTTTAAAAAGCTGCTTCCTTACAGTGCTCTTGATATGCAGTTAAAATTTAACATCTTAAGCACTCTTTAGATGAGATACAGCACTAATCATGTCTGAGGAACCTCATACAAACTCTGTCTTAGCTCTTTAGTTTTATAAAGGCACTCAGTTAACACAAACCTGATTTCACCAGTAAAAGGCACCATCTTGGCAAGCAGCACTAAGCTACCAAGACAAGATTTCAAATGTGGCTATAGTCCACACAATTTGAATTCTCACAATGCTTCCTGAAATTGCCAATTTGCAGCTCAATTATAAAATTTAGGTCAATTAAAGAAACGGAAGAAGGTACGTGAAGGTATTTTAGCTGACACACAGCTATTGTTTGGAGTGTCTAAATGTGGAGGTAGACCTTCTACTACATCACCAACAAGCAAAGGAATACAAAAGATGTGACTGAGAGGGCTGCTGATACTGAGACTTACAATTAATTAACAACTACATTGGCTCTTTAGAAGCCAGTCTTCATAAAACAACAAGCCATAGACAGATTTTTTATTTTTCTTGTGCTTATGTGGTCAGTAAATGCAATATTCTTCTTCCTTAGAGCCAGCTTTTTAACCTCAAGACTCTCTCTTAAAAACTTGTAACTTTTGTATAGACAACTTAGAAGAGCCTACAGTGGTAGAAAATAAGAATATTTTCTGGACATGGAATCACCTTCTCTCTGCGCACAATGTACTTCCTAGTTTGTGGGGTTTTTCCCCACATATTTGAACTTAGCTAACATGAATAATATTATTTGGGGTTTGTACTATAGCTTGTATTAGAAATCTTAATAGAAAAACAAGGGTAAGTAAATAATATCTGCCAGGTAATTGAAGCAATTATAGAGAAGAGATATAGAAAAGACCCATCTATGAAACTCACCCTCTAAATCACGAACTTGTGTTAGTGCACGTAGACATTATTTTAAATACATCATAACTGTAAGTAGCCATTCATTGCCAGTAAGCGTCCTGACAGCTTTACATATGATACAATTGACACTGGGAATGAATCATGGCTCCTTAAAATAACTGACAAATGGTGCATTTTATTTTGTAAAGAATGTAAGTTTTTACACTTAATTTTATATTTAGAGAGTCTTACTTACTGGCCAGTGAGGTACTGCCCAAAAGCTACTTCTCATTTGTCACTGGGGTATTTTGCAACCCTAGGTAATTTACTTTTTTTCCTTTGAAAAACCAAACTACCCTATGTTGCTACCTCAGAAATAACCCATGTTAGCTCTTACAAATCTGGGACAAGTACTCTGATGCAAAGTAAAAACTATTGTGTCTTCTACTGCAGTAAAAAAATACTGTATCTTTCTAGATAAATACTGGTGGGGGAGAGGAGAAGAGATGAATCAATAAACTCTTGAGTTTGATGTTAACTGTGTCTACTGCTAATACAAAGCCAAACTGCATTTTTTTTACCTGGCTGTTGCTGGTTTTCAGCACAGGTGGTGCTGGCTCATGACGCAGCGGTGAGGAAGCTGAACTGCTATCACTATCGCTGCCATCACTCAGACTAACCCTGCGGAAAAAAAGAGCCACAGCATTACACCTGCAGACAAAGGGCTGTCAAATGGGGTGAGCCAACCTTGGACTTTCAGGCAGGGACTTACCATGACCAATCGCTTGCTAAGCAAGCTATTGTTAATCAAGGTCACTTGGAAGAGAGGCATCTGAGCAGGGCTGCACTCCAGAAAAAACTTCATAGCACAAAGAAGGAGGCTGCCTGTCTGCACTTGGCTGAGACGAAGCATCCAGTTAACAGCAGCTAACATTACAGAAATGGTTAAACACCTAAAAATGGAACTGCTGCTCCCTATCTCGGTTCACAGCTACATCAAAGAAGGAAAGTGGTCTTTAGGGATACTTTTCTGCTCTTCTAAAAGCTTTCCAAACAGCTGTACTTCCCACCTGAACATGTGTATTAATGAAAAGTTCCTTGTTTATTGTCAAAAGTAACACACTTTTTCCTGATCAAAATTTCATGTGAGAGGTCACATGAAAAAGCTCAGCTTCTAGTCAGTTTCACCCTTCATTTACTTACAAACAACAGGGAACTTTTTTTTGTTGGGAAAAAACTCATTAGTTATTTGGGATAAAAAGAAGTAGAGAAACTATAGCCTTAAAGGTCCATTAAAAAACTGAAACACAATCTCCACACTTGGAGACAAGCTTGAAACAAACCTTTACACAATCACGGACACCAACAAGTTCTCAAACAGCTAGTCATCTTGGTCTTTTTCTCCTTGACTCCAGCTACTAAAGTACACCAGGGAAGCAGCTGACATTCATTAAAGTTTTCCTATTACCTTCCCATTCAAGCAGTAGCTGACACTGGCACTCAGGTGCTATGCACTAAAAAGAAAACCCTCTGAATTACACAAAGAACCTCATATGAAGAGTGTTTGAGAGAGGCAGTTTCAGGTCTTCCATAACCTTGAACACCATTTGGATGAAGCTTCAAGTTGCCTGAACACCATATGAATTTTGGAATGCCTTCTGAAGGTTGCAGCAATGATGCAGAAGCTCTTTTTAAAATAAAAAATTTTTAAAATTTCTGTGACAGGTGCTTGCTTTACCTTCTGATGCACTTTTACGCACTATCTAGTGCATGCAGCACAGAATTTACTTGAAATTAAAATTTCCTTGATTTGGATTCAATTTAACAACTTAATCTAAAACTGGTAAGCAGAGAGGTCTTGTGACTATGTCTATAATAGCTCATTCAACAACTGAAGGACAGTTTTCTCTGATTTAGGCCAGGGAGTAATTATAACTCCTCCTCTCAAGTCACAATGGCATGAAATCAAATAAAGTCAAACAAATGAGGATCATCATAACCGTATTGATTAGTACAGGAGGAGTTTGTATCAGGAATGGCTAGTTGTGTCAGTTTTTAAAAGGGGCTCTTTTGTGTGCAGATGCTTTAGAAGGAGTGAATTTTCTGCCCATTTGCTATTCAGCACTGAGAACATCAGACCTCACCTTGTTACTAACATGCACTACATGTCTTGGTCAGCAGGCTACTTGCAATCACAAGACACTCACCTGCGACTCCTGCTTCCTCCTCGTGTATTTACAGGTTGTTCCAACTCAGAATCATTGTCCTTCTCATCTGCTTCATCTGATTCATCTTCATTATCATCTGAATGCAGATCTTTCATTATAGTCCTCAATGGGCCTGAAACAATAGAGACAATAAAATACAATGAAGTTTATTTCCCAGTGTTTTGGGCAATTCGCCCAGCTTTAAAAACTATCTTCCCCACGCTTTGTTGAGAGAGGACAGTTTTAAACATTAAACAAATGAAGTAATGCACTGGGGGCTTATACTGCAGGGACCTGCATTTTCATGAATCTTTACTCACGTGAGCAACTCAGTCAGCTTCAACAGACTTACTCATGACAATGAAGTGACTCACATGTTCAAGTGTTAGAACAATTTGCACCCTGGACCATAGCTGAAGTAAGTAAAATAGTGTCATGTCAGGAGAAATTGACATGAAATGTATGCTTGCTAAAGGCATGATTCTTTCGTATTGCTCTGGTTTAGTATTCTTTGCTTTCTCATTATATGTCAGTGAAGATCTACAGAGACATATTGATCAGTATTAGTACATTTGTTAGGTTAATCCATATATGAGAAGTTGGTTCTAACAAATCATTCTGACTACATTGTATTGTACAAGGCAGTCATTTTGTCTTCTTGGTTTTTATGTACTTTAACTGCAGCTGTTCCCATTATTTCAGGGTCAATTTCAAGTGGAGTAAGTACTTCACCAATGGTGATGAGTACAAAGCTCATCAATACCACCCAACGCCATGTTTTCACTTTTCCTGAATTAACAAGAAGGTACAAAGCTTGACTTGCTCACGAAATTGCATTAAACTCAGTTTGGGTTTTGATTTTCACTCTTATTGCTCCAAGAGACAGTTACAGAAAGAGGACTATGTTTAATAGATCTGAGAAGTGCAACACTATAGCTACTCGAATTAAAAATCAGTAAAAGCAGATCAAAACAAGGAAGAAAGTAAAACGTCCTGGTGCCACAGGACATTTAGGCTGTGAAGTACAGCCCATCTAAGACATGTAGTGGCAACTGAAAACATCAGTGATGGCTGTAGGAACAGCAATTACTATTATGGTTGTGTAATTCCTTCAGCCCAAGAAACACAGTACTAACATGAACAAAGTGAGCCTGAGATGAACCTTTCAACTCTCTCTTTGCTAATGGGGAAATTGAGTGAAGGAGTGTCCTCCCTGGTCACTGCCAGCAGAGAAGGTAGACATCTGTCAGTCAGTGCCATACTCGTAACAGGGACAGTGTTCCCTTCATGAGAGGAACAGTTTTATGGACTATTCCAGACACAGCAAAGTTCAGGCCATAGGCATTTTGACTAGTTTTGTGCAAGTGACTTCAAAGCTGTTGTTTGCAGTGATTTATGACTAAGGTTGCCCTAGAATTTTTGTAAATTGGTACAGTTTCGACAGGTTCAGAGCAATGAACTTCTCTGTCTTCACATCCTAGGAAAGAAAACCAGATGGTGCTGATGGGCAGATTCCTGGTTGACCAGACATTTGTACAGGTGACACCATGGAAGTGCTTCTTGTCCATGCACCCACTGCTGATGTGCAGAAGCAGCTGAGCTCCATTTTCTGTCCCTGTTTGGACCTCAGACAGACAATGCTCAGCTACTTGCAAATGACAACTTGTAGTCTGACTGAATAACTTACCATCTGACCCTTGAAGGAGGGAAAGGGCTTTTATAGGAGCAGTAATAAAAAGAAACTTGGGCTCCTGAGATACATCCATCACTGACAGCCCCGTAAACATTGAACAACCTGCCATTCAAACAAGTTCTCACTTAGTGTAGGAGCATGTCTGGGAATCTGAGAAGCACATTGCTAGCTAATCTTTCAGCAGACTTTTCTACCAATCAACAAAGCATTAATTTTTAGGTCTTTTTTTTTGTAGCATGGATAGCAATTTTGTGCTCCTTCCTAACACTTAATCTAAAATTCCATAACAATCTTTTTAAAGGTTTGATAAGTTGTTACCTCCTAAGAGATCAGAATAGTTAAGGAGAAACTGAAAATTAGGAGTTGCCCATGAGGAAGTTTTCTTGGTAAGGAAACAGATAAATATCAAAGCAAGCCCCAAGGACAGAAGAACTTGAGGAACCTCAGGTTAGCCCGCTGCTTATGCAAAAAGAGCTGAAAAAAGTTCATGCTGTGTTTTTTTGACAGCTGAGTGAGCACTGGAGTCTAAATGCAACTGAAAAGAGCAACAGTCCTGGCAAGTAAATTCCAGTTAAAGGAAAAAGCATGGCTTCTCACCAGAGCACAACATACAGTGTGAATGTGCCATGGTATGCCTGGTGCTCCATACCTTTGATACACAAATTCATGGCCTGGACAATGAACACGCTGAGTTAACCAGGATTTCTGGAACTCCCAGAAAGAAGCAAGAACTACTATTTACTGTAGCAAAAGAGAGGAGACATATATACCATTTGCACTTCAGAGCTGTTCACATCAGAGGACAAATCTCCCATCTATTCTAGATAAGGTATAAAGAACTGAAAGACAATCTATGATACATCTTATATACAATCCAGAAGAGATGGATGGGATCAGTCTGCTCAGAAGAAACTACTAAGTCAACAAGTTTTTTCCCAGCAAAGAAAACAGATGCAGGAGTGGGTATCCAAGTCTTTGGCTTGTAATGGACAGTTCACACCACTAAGGTTTTCGTCAGAACCAAAATGTGAGTTCAGCAGAAAGTGTATCTGTTTATTCTTAGGTAAAAACCAACTGCCTGAAGCCAGTCATTACCACAGTTCACTTCAGCTCTTGCCTTCTTTCACATGGAGTAACACTGCTTGATGAAAATATCAGAAAATCAGTACCAGTCACCTACAGAAAGGCAGTAGGACAGATATGCTTCACATGACAATCTATTTAAAATCAGTGTGCCTGAGGCACTGATGTATTGTCATAACCTTAAATCAAGTCTATCACTGAGGAATATAAATGGCTAAAACAAAAAATTCTGTTAAGTCAAAGGCTGCTTTTTTAATGCTCCTTATCCAAAGAACAAAACAAAAGCTCATTAAGCATGTATCGGTTGTACTGTCTTATAAACCAGGGAAAGAAGCCAAACAGGAACTAAGTAGTTTAATAGATCATGGAGAACGAATATCAACTTATTTACAGAAAACATGCCTTGGCAAAGGCTCCAGGAAGAAAACGCATTCTTTACTGAGTTTCAAGTAAACTGAAATTATTAGCCAGAAAACCAAAATGCAAACTTTAAGTGTAACCATCATCCTTTCCTGCCATGTATTTCAAGTAAGTACTGAGTGCTCTTAAAACTTCCCAGTAGTATGGAACGATCACAGCCTTTGAAAGAGTCTACATAAACACATCTATGGGTTTCTGTTGTCTGCCCACAGGAAATCACACTCTTCCGGGGCTTCAGATGGAGCCAGGTGCCATGCTACCTAACCCTGCAGAAGGACAACTCAGAAACACAAGCTCTTTTGGGATTAGCCTCTGTTAAGTGACTGGCATTGTATTTAGTCTTTCAAAACAACCAATATTCACACCCTTTTCTCAGATTCAGTTTCTTTCTCTCTCTCCTTTTATTTTGCCCTTAGAGCCACATCTGAGAACAACCTGCAGAAAAGTCTCTAAATCAAAACTGTGGCCAGTTCAGGCAGTGAAACAGAGAAGAAAGGAGGTAATGAGATGCCATGAGTTCTGTTTCTATTGGCCCGTTCATTTCACACATTCCTTTCAATTTCTTTTCCTTTACTGGTACCTTGTTGTCTGTTGTTTTGAGATGGTGTAAAACTGGAACTGGAACTGGAGCTGGAACTGGCAGGACTGGGCTGTTCAGACTTAAAGGAAAAAAAAAAGAAAATAAATAACATTTTAAGAGACATTTTTTTGCCTAGAAAAACTCTTATAGTTAGTTACTGCCTAAAGCATTCTGTCAAGAAAAAAGAATTGTAGGGCCACTCAAAGACCTTAATTTCAGGTGTCTGTGAGGCAAACATTTTGGAAATTACTATTGCACTCACCATACATGCACACTACTACATCATGTCTAGTTCTTTGCTAAAGCCTAACAAGAAGTTTCCAATGCCTTATTCGAAAGATTATACAACATGAGAGACTAAATGAGTTTATAATGGACCTAAGGCATCTCTGGTATTGTCATACTGGAGATGCAACATTTTTCAAATTAGCAATGATATTGTGGAATTGAAAAACAAAAGACCTGAGCAGACCACAGTAAATGCCAGAAAACCTCAGACAGTTTTCTTTCATCTTCTTTAGAAAATAAGTCTTAGTATAGAGATTCAAATTAAACTTTTATGCTGTTACTGAGTTTCTGCTAATCCTAAGACTTTCCATATGTATTAAAACTCTGCAGTTTGTAAATGCAATTGATCCAGAAGGTATACCTAGTTACAGAGAAATTATCTAGAATTTACCAATTTCAAAAGAGAACTTACTTTTCATATAGGATTATTAAAATCAGTCTATATTATTTAACAAACAGTTCTACACATTTTTTCCTACTATTGTTCAAAATGTGTAAATTTCCCTTTAAAATTAATGAGAAAGTCCTATTACTTTATTAAAAAATTCTGTATATTTTGCTCAGTGTTTATGGCTTATGAGGGCAGTACTGAAGAGTCTTGCTTCCTGCTGCCAGGCTGCCTGTCTCCGCATAGTTTTTGGCTGATTCCTAGACTCAGCGGTACATACTTGCACACTCATCTGTGTACCTGAGACAAAGTATCAATCTGGTATGTGGGCAGAAGGGTTGCTAACTGTGAACACAAAACAAGAAGTGGCCATACCGAAAGAACAGTGAAAATCAGATTAGGAAATAATGGTCTAAACATCTACTGTTGAAAAGAAAACCTGCTTGCACTTTAAATTTTATACAACTGTGTTATCATGATGTGTTATCCAGGCCAACAACCATTTTCTGACTCTCCTTGCCTCATGATTAAGACAGAATTAAACTGTTCTCAAAAATGACAGCAGAAATATCTGGTCTGTAAAACTCCGTTTTCATGCACACAGGCTACCTAACAGTTGCTTTTTCTCCATAAATCAATCTATTGTTGCCCTTCATAATAGAGCAGGCAGATTTACTGCCTTTTGTTGCCTTTTCTCACGATGAGAGATGCCTATTTGGGCAACAGAATGCTTGAGAAAAACACCATTAACATCTGTTCTCCTTAAATCAACACCAGCTCCGGTTCTCACAGAGACAGTCAAAATACAAACTCTGTACCTGACTGTGTGGGTGTATGACACTTACACACAACCGAATCAACCCTGTGCAACAAAACCCAACCCAACCAACAACACAACCCACTTCAGAGTACCAAGAGAGATTCTTACATGGTTCACAGCATCAGACCTTTTTGAAACACACTGCAGTATCACTTCACACTGGTCTGAAAATCAAGCACTTGTGAAAAAATTTTTTTTTTCCTTCCTGAGTTTCTGTAAAACCTTACAAGATTTTTAGCTGTAAAATAATCATGATAATATGAAACAGACTGCAGTGATGAAGAACAAGTGTCAATGAAAACTTTAAAGACATCAGCAAACTACCTTCAGTTGTCTAGCTTCAAGCTACTCTTAAACAGCTGCTTTATCTGTCAATTTCTGCTTCTTGCAGCAAAATTACTAGCTGAGAACTAGTTTTTGCAGATTTTCATTAACTGTATTTTTCATTTATTAATTTCAACATGAACTTTAACTTATGTAAAGTCCATTCCCCTAAAAAAATAGCAAATACTAAAAGACTATCATATTTGGCTTTCAAGTGCTAAAACTCTAAAAAGAAAAAAAATCGCATTGGTGCAGAAATTATTTCACTATTAAAACTTCACTACTTTCTTTTTTAACCAGCTAATTTGACATGAAAAAAGGGGGAAAGGCCTAGTCTCATTCTCATTATAAGGCATGAAAATACCAGTGAAATTGCTCCATGTCGAAATTTTCTTCCAGCATTAACTATTTGGGTCAGTATCACAAGAACAAATGAATATAAATATATATAAAGTTGTATATTTTCCTAGTAAAATTTTGCTCTGCTTTAGCAAGATAATTTTGAGAACTCAAACCACAGAAAGTCCTTATGAAACACATATGATCATCCATACGTATTTAAAAAGGGGTCCTAATAACTTTTGAAACTATGTATTTCCTTAAACAGCCCCACCTGAAAATTTATTCCAAGAAATAGAGATTAGCATAAATATTAAAACTGTTAAGTATTGGAAATGAAACCTTCATTTTTTTTGACTGAGAAATGTGGGTAAGAGCATACCCAGAGGAAACAGTTGCTTTTAACCTAAGAATGAATGTTATTAACAGAAAATACTTGCCTTTTCAGAAGGAACTAAAAATACACCTTCCATATATGAATATGGATTAGTGCCAACAGCACTCATGCTTCTAGTTAACAGAGGGTGTCTTTTGTCACTTAAGCAATGCTTTTTGACAGTTTTACAGGCTCTTATCCCAAGGACTTAGGTATTTATGGCTTTACACACTTGGGCTTTCTGCTCTTTCTCACTGGTTCCTCATCACAAAATATTTTTTTATGGGTCTGAAATTAGCTAAAGCGTATCTTTCAACAATAAAAACTTAAGAGAGTATCAGCGAAGAGCTTCTCTCATATGGCCTTTTCCTGTTTTACCAGTTTTCTCTTTCTACAGACAAGCTAATGAGAGTTTGGGCCCACACTGTTCATTAGTGCAATGACCCTATATGATTTACTGCATTCTTAGACAGTCTGCTTCATTTTAGTGCTCTCATAGTGATGCACAGGAGACAGTGACTTCTTTATTAGGCCTGATTGAGGGATTCTGTGCTTTGAAACTCTTCAGCAAAAAAAGGCAATTTTCTTTGGCCCAAGTTTTCCCTGAATAGGTATCTTTTTTACCAGTGATTTTTCTAAATCACCTGGCTTCTACCATTTCCAAATTCTTGTCTGTTTTTACAAGTAGTTCAACAACTCACTCTTGACCTGCAAACAACTTTCAGGCAAACACACCTGTTCATGACAAAGGATAAAATAGAGCTGTTTCTGTAATATTTCATGGTTGTCTCAATTTGTGCAACTTCTTGGGGATCTCTGGTGCAGGGCCAGGAGCTGGACTTAGATAATCCTTGTAGGGCCTTTCCAACTCAGGATATTGTATGATTCTATGACTCTAAAAATAACCCACATCATTTCAAGCTCTTTATTAATTCTTACATTAAGAAATAGAAGATAACTGTATGTGGGTGACAGTGGTTTTTCTTGCCTTTCCCTGAACCATTCCTGAAGGAAGCTTACAAATTGTTTCTTGAAGTAAACATTATGTAGTGTAGCAATATCTCATTTCATATCAGTCAGTCTACATATTTCTTATTTTTTATGCATGATAGTCTAAAGACATATGTTTTCCAGTGCTATACATACATACTACTCATACAGCTGAGCATTGCTTCCACTTTCACTTTGTGCAAATTTAGAATTTCAGGGAGGAGGAGCATGCTCCTGCAGGACAAGCCTTTTTCTCTAACAGGACTCCTGTACTTAAAACTTTTACTACCACTTAAGTGCCCTGTCAGTGACCTCAGATTTTAGTAGAATAATTCAACCTATCTGCAGCTCACACAAGAGGTTCCCACTGAACATCAGAAAACAGCTTTTCACTGTGAGGGTAACCGATCATGGCACAGGCCGCCCAGGGTGACTTAGGCATCTCCCTCCTTAACAGATATTGAAAAAACCATCTAGACAGGGTCCTGGCCATCCAGCTCAAAGTGGCCCTGGTTGAACAGGGCAGGCAGACCAGATGACAGTCAGTGGTACCTTCCAACCTGAACAAGTCTGTGATTCTTTGAATTTGAAACACAGCCTTCATTTAAAAACTGGCATTCAGAAAAGACCTTAATTGAACCTTTGCAACTGTTTCCTCTGAACAACTGCACTAGAAGAAGTGGGATTTGCACTTCCTTAGAGATTGTCCTACTGAAAAATTTATCTAATTTTGAAAGAAAATAATTTTCCTTCTGTATTTATGAACAGATTTTATTTTACCTCTATAAATGAAAAGTAAATTTGAAACAATGCTAACATAAAAACGCACAAATACTCAAGACTTAGAGAAGATTCATGAACAGGAGACTGGGCTAGAAAATGTAGATAAATTCTTTTGCAGAACATTGTACAAAACAATTGAAAGATGAAGCACTAGTGAAAATTATTCTGTAACCTGTAGGGTATTTTTGCTGAAAATATCTTACTAGAAAGAGTGGCAGACACATATTAAAGCAAGCAAAAAAGTACAGGAGGGAAGATAAAGGTTTGCCTTGTAGAGCAGCTGAATACTACAGTTTCCATGGATTTCATGACTACAAGATAACAAGTAAACTAGGGACAAAATAAACTAAAAATATGTATGGTAACATAAGTATGAATATGGTTCTTAAACACAAGAGGCAAACTGATGGAAGTTCTCATCAGATATGCCTAACCAAGAAGGATTAAGACTGTCCTGAATATGTAGGTTATGCTGGCAAAGACAGGGCTATATGAAGGCTTTTCAAAACCGGCACTAAACTCTGTGTTATTTAGACCACATTTCCCCAAAAACGTGTGAAAAGACATCAATATTTACGAAGAATTGATAAAGTATGAGCAGCACAACATGGGAAATTTAACAGGTCTGTATTCCATATGAAGTCTGTATTCCATATATGGGAAAAAAATGAGGCCAAATGATAAAAGATGAAGATATGCTAAATAAATTACTTGTTTGAAGAACATTGCTCAAGCTCAGTGGCATGAAAGCCCTGTGATGAGAGGATGGTGACTGTCCCTCTGTACTTCTTTAACTGTGGAAAGGCCAAATTAAGCTGACGAACAATACAGATAGTGATTTTCTGAGAGCTTCGCTTAACATTTTAAACTTTCCCTTTGAGAATTTCCACATATTCTATACACAAAACTATCTTAAGTCAATAAAAGGAAATGTGTTTTGGAAAGAAAGTAACTTCAATTTTAGTACTAAATACAAACCAGAAAATTCAGTCTAGGTATTAAAGCCAAGGTGAGAGCTTCATTCAACTATTCCCATCTGCTCTGATGGGATTAATAATGATAGAAGATAGGTGGTAGTTGTTCTGGCCAGCCCCTTCAGCTGCTGTGTTGGAAGCCAAGACTTCTCAACTCCCTTCTCTTGCTCTGTTTTATCAACTGTGCCCCATGTTATGTGTCAGCACTGAGAAGAACAGATGTTGACGCATTCACAGTTCACTGTCTGGGAAATCAAACAGAGAGTTTGCTGTCACTTTTGGGACAGCAGGAAGGCGGTTCACCTAAATTCTCCCAGATCTGAGGTTCTAATGCTAGGAGTTCACACACTCCTATTAACAAAAGAAGCAACTGGAGAACCATCTACATGTAAAACTGCTTTTATGGGTATCATTACGTACTATGGTACATTTCTCCACATTAGAAATTTGGTCTTCTCAGCAAGTACTCAGAGACTCTGCAAACTCACCACGGTTCCCCTCTATTCTTAAGTAGCTGAACCTCTGTAAAATACTCCCAGCATGACCTCACACTAAAACTTTGCTATGAGGAAGCTTGTCGAGGTCATACGAATCAAGTACATGCAGGCCTAAATATATGAAAAACAACAGCTTTTTTTTCTGAAGTCCTGCTGCACAGGCTCTCAAACTCAGGTCCCAGAAAACAAAATTGTTCAAAATTTAACTATAAACTACAAAGGGATCAAGTGCAGATCTTTATTGGCTCTGTCACTTTTACAGCAAGCCTCATTGTATCTACTTTTCCCTCAAACTTAACTTCGGAGATTTAAATAACTATCTGAAAACCTCAGATTTCATTTATTGTACATTCCAGTTTCAGTGAAAACTGTACAGAGAAAAATACAAAAATACATGCTGTACCCTAAAAAATTCTCAAGTCTCTAAAACAAAACCAAACTCCTCAAACTATTTTTCAAAATGTCATAATTTTTAGCCAGTCTTGCAACACTGTACACTGAACAATGATTTTTAGATGTCATGTTTGGAAACCATATGCTCTATACACATTTTTCCCTATAGACCTGAAACATCTGATAAGATGGTTCCTAAGCACTCGCTCTATGATAATATCATGTGTTTGTCTAGTAGTTTTCACAAAAGATCATCTGTATTATATACACACAGATCATACAACGCTGATTCTCTGAGAAAATACCCATAGAGCAGATTTCTATTGTCTTATCGGTTCTTTACCATTTACAGCTGACACATCTGCTTGCTGGAACTTTGCCTACACAAGTACTTTTAGAAAAAGAATACTACAAAAAGTAATCCTTATTTAAAGCTCCTTATCTCTGCTTCTCTGATTTAAAAAAAGGTTTTGATAGTGGTGATCTGAGCTTTACATTATAGAGTTTTGCTTCTGTTTCATAAGACCAACGAGTCCAACACACAACAAAGACAATCTCTTTCAAAAATAAGAAAAATCTGATACTTGTTTATATTTAAGCTACATTTCACTCAAATCGTTATAATGTAGTGTAACATATTTGTAATGTAATTGATAGTTATCTGAATAGGTACCTTAACCACTGAATGAAGTTATTAAAAATACGGGGCTATAATTACATTATTTGAAATACTGGCTAAATTAAGATCTCATGTAGTACAACCCAGATCAATCTTGAGTTTTACCGTGCTCAAAGGATCAATAAGGTTGTATACGGCACAAACAAATCAAGTTGAAACATCTCACCTAGAAACTGTTTCCTTTAACTAAAATGGTAACATTCAACATGCGAAATTTTATTTACTCTTACTAGTTCTCTCCCAAAGCAAATTTAGGCCACCAGGAGCACCAAAAATGGCTTCCTCCTTTTGCCTTTTCCTGCCCTGAACCTGAGCAACTTTGCAACTGAATTGTTGTTGTCCAGAATACTCAGACTATGGCACCTTACTTGATGATATTTTACTCTTCTTGTGGAAGACACAATGCAGTAAGCACTATCTTGAAACTATGTCCTTTTCATCTACAGAATAAAGCTGCATTGTAATAACTAAAATCCACTAAAGCAGCATGGGTGATGGAAAAATATTCATACATTGAAAGAAACTAAAATTGTCACAGCCTGTATCTACTTCTTTTCTTGCCATGGTTTACGCGGTAATACTTTTGCGGCTGATAATTCAAATAATGAAACACAAATAGGTTACTGTATGTAACTTCCTCCCACTATTTAGGTAATACCTAAAATGACCTCACACAGAGCAGCAAAATCACTTGATTTACTTCTGTCTTAATCAAGACTGTTCAAGTATGGTATTAAACAGCATAAGTTTTGTAATGACTGGGGCAATCAATGTTGAGGCACTGATCCAGTTACCGCTGGCCTCAGTTCCAGGCATCCCCTGGCGTGTGAGTCATCTTTCCTCGGGGAGCTCAGGCACAGGTGGAGCTGCCTGTTAATCTCAGCAACAAAACACAGCTCTGCTGCTGATGGGGTACTTATTATCACTTGCCTTTAAAGCCTCCTTTCATGTCGCTCTGAGATAATGATACAAGTTCTGTGGATATGTAAACAGATTCTGTGAAGTGCAAATAGCTCCATTTATCCTTATCTTCTAACTCTGCTGTATGAAACATTAATTCCTACAACACAGGGCATCATTTCCTCACATTTGCCAGATGGCTTGCAACACATTAAGAAGACAGTAAGCAATTCCTTCATGTTCAGAGATCCACAGCAAGAACAGGTAACGTGTCTCAAGATAGTTCAAAAAACTCTACATACACATTCTGGACTAAGGCAGCCCTATCTTACTGTGCTACACATGTGCAAGGACTGTCATTTTCATTAGGGCAAAGACAGCATTAATTACCAAATTTCTTGGTCCCTTCACAGTGGCACAGCGTTAAAACAAATAAATCTGATCACTAAAGCTACATGTATCTACGTGTTTCAGCCCCAATGGGAATGAATGGCATGAGATATTGCTGCTCAGAGAGGGGCACTAGAAACCCCACCAACATACACAATGCCAGAGGAAGCACAAGGTACACATTTCTATTGGGCAAATAAAGATTACTATTTTCAAGGAAAGATGAAAGCCTGCTTAGAGGCCTTCAACAGAAAATGTTAGGTTTTAATACCAACAGAACTAGATGTTTTACTCAAAGTCTTTTTGGGTTTTGGGTTTTTTGGATTTGGTTTTGGTAGGTAAAAGCATGAAGTAATTAATTTTGCGACATCTTTTTCTAACAAAAATGTAACCTGTACTGAGATATTGACTAAGCCAAAACAGTACTATCAAATAATGACTCAGTGAGCTAACACAAATTCACACCAACATTCTTAAACTATGTAGCAGTTTTTCTGTTGTCGATGTGGTGATCTCAAACCACCTTCAATGAACACTCAAAATACTATTAAAATTGGTTGCAAGTATGACACTTCCCTTAAACAGCAACGGCTGCCTGGCAGAGAAGGAGTGGATAATGTTGTTGAGAGGGAAAGGCAGCTGCCATACAGAGGGCATGAAAGAAAACTGCTTGATTACATCTGCTTTTATTTATTTCCTGTACCAGGCTCACATGCACACTTCAGTACTGGGAGAACAGAGATACGCAGGCACCATCATCCTTGAGTCTGAGGCAGGCAAATAATGTCCATCAGGAGCATTCCTCGCCCATTCCAAGAGGGGCCCCCAGCATCCCTCCACAGTGCCAGGCACGCAACACAGCCCCAGGGCTCCACAAAACAGGGAGGTGAATAGTAGTCCCTCCCTCATCAGCAGGCAGTGGACAGTCATTCCTTCTGCACAGGCATGAGACAGGGTATACAATCACTGCAGCAGTCAGCTCAAGCAGCCTTTATCCTGTTTTAGTAAAATTTAAACTTCAGGGGATTATTGAGTCTTTTAAATATAAAAATTAAATTGTGGACTTATGGTGTATTCTGGAGAGTTCATGTCAGTCATCACCAGAGTACAAGCCTCTGAATGGGAAGTGTTATCAAAATTATCTAATGAATCACATGGGGAGCCTGGCAGCAAACTTTCAAAAATACATGAGTAAACCATGACATCTTAGCCCCCCACCAGAAGAACTGTAAACTTACTGGTTCCACAAAAAAAATAAAAGGGCATAAAAGCCTTGAATAGATCTAACTATTGTAGATAAAATGCCAGCTAATGACTATCAGGTGTTGGATTTTACTTTAAATATGTGCAGCCATTCTTCTGGATCACAACATAATTTATATAAGTAGATAGATAAAGCAACTTCAAAGCAATGAAATCCTTATCAAGATGATCTCACTTCATTATGATTAAAATAAAATATCCCGTCTTTAATATTTTATTATTTTGACTGCAATCCACCTTGGCCTCTCGAAATTGTCATGACTTCACTGGACATGAGACAGTCTTTTTATGCCCCCGACCCAAACAATTACAGTATCGGCACTGCACATATGCAATTAAAACCCTTACTTTCTGCAGGATAGAAGGTGAACAGGATTTCCAGTGCTGAAATACAGAAAATATAGCCCCAATTCAAAACTGCATTTATTTGAGTTAATTCACATGAGTAGTCACAACGAAGCAGATGTAGCCAGCACTTGCAAATGAAGTAAAATACTGCAGCCTATATTAGTAGCTTATTAATGATTAATGTTAATTCTGTGGTCAAAAGGTGACATTGCCTAAAACTAAAAAAACCCAAACAGACTTTGCCTCAAGAATACAAAATTTTATGGCTCTCACAAGATTACTTTTGCAACCTAAACATTTAATCATATCTACATATTTTGTCTCCACTGCTTTATTTCTAAATTCTTAACATTTCTGTAAGCCAGTGATTTCCAAAAACACTCTGGTAACAAACCTGTCTCACTTTAACATTTGAGCTTGCTGCCCAGATGATCTCTACTTGTCTGTCATGCTGCTTCCTCGTTCAGCAATAATAGTTTCACCATATACAGAATAGCCTAACATGCACCTAAGCTTTTGTGAGTGAAGGCAAAGCATTTTTTGCTTCATAGTAATATCTAATTAAAATAGGCAAAGTATAGCAGCTGAATGGTGCCATACTACAGTAGCTACTGATGGCCACAGAGTATACTTGTGCCTACTGCCAGTTCCCTAAAGAGGTCTGATTATCTTAGGCCCCTATTTCTCTCTGAGCATTTATCTGGAAGAAAACACCTTGGACTGTACAATATTTATCAGTTTGTGACTACTGAATTACCTCCTCGACACAGGAGTACTATCTCCAACAATACCACATGAGTGGCTGGCATGGTTTTACGAGCAGTGTTAATTCCTGGACTAGAAGCAGAAAAAATGCATTTGATTATCATGCAAAAAGTAAAGCATGTAATAATACGACAGTTGCAAACCGATAGGGCCCAGTCTAGAGTGAAGGACATGATCAGTACTAACCCTGTTCTGCACCATCATTCATCTTGAGAGTCACAGCTTCACAAATAAAGTAAGACCTATCTTCTCCTTATTTTTTTTTGACCTTTGGTAACTACATGAAAACAGCGCACGGAGCTCTATCTCACTACTGTTCCTTCTGACTTTAAATATTACCTGAAAAAGCTCTGACTTTAGCTCCAAGCCCTGGCAGAAAGTAGGCTTTTTCAGATAGTCTGGAGGTTTTACAAGATCACAGGGGCTTTCAAAATGTTCTTCCACTTTTGCAATCATCAAATTACTACATCATGTGCAAGATTGAAAGTGGCATTTTATGGATTCTTTTAAAAAGATACTCAAATTCTAACTTTAAGACTGCTTTAGGACATGCAAGCACTTAATTACAAAGGCATAGTCTATGTGATCTCTACTGTATTTTCATTGTTCTGTAAAGGCCTTCCTGAGCAGGAGATTGGATTTTTTCCTAAAAGTAAAAGGCCCATTAATGTACTCTGTTCTTGATAAGTGAAACTCCTTACCCCTGAGCTGTCACACTTTGCTAGCATGCATTTCTGCTCAAATTGTACTTCCACAGGTTTTGACATACCAAAAGTCTGCTACTATTTCTCATGCAGTGACATATACAGGCAGGAAGGGAAAAAACCAATACATACCATGAGCAAAATAATCACACTGGAAGAAATTCATTCATCAGAGACACATGGACTCTCTAAAAAAATCCACCAAATCACTGTCATGCATGGCAGACTTAAACAGTTGTTACTGAGTTCTCTACAACTGGAGATACACAGAGAATATTTAATGGCTGAACAGGTATGTATGATCTGTCTTATCTCCTTTGTGCTTTTCTGCTGCAGTAACTTCACCAAGACCCATGTAACACTTTTTCCTTCCTACCCAGTCAAGCAAAACCAATGGTAATGAAATAAGAAGTATCTGAGCATTCCTTCTGAAATGGCTCCACGGCTCAAAAGGGGCAGCTCCAATCATGGAAAATGCCTCACTCAGATCCAAAATTCTGTATTTCTCCATCTCATACACTAGCTTGCAGCTCACACAAATATGACAAGAATATCACCATATTTCAGGCAGGCAGCAAAATCAAGGTCAAGTCCTTTTTTTTATCATGTTGCTGCACTGTCCCCACACAGGAAGCAAACAGGTGGAGTTTTCATTAACTAAAACATCCTGTAATTGAATTTAAAAGTGAAATCTTTGGAATTTTGAAGTGTATTTTGTTAACATGCCTATGCATCAATAAAACCATGAATTTGCAACATGAAGAGAAATGCAGACACTTGTTTCACTTGCCTACAGCTCAAAGTCAACAGAAAAACAAAATTAAAATAAAAACAGCAGTGCACCACACTACAGTGTATGCCAAACAGACCACAGAGGAATGACCATACATGGTCTTGGTCTAAGTCACACACAGAAAGACTATTAAACAAAGGCAGAGAGTTTTATCACTAAGTAACAGTGTGACTCCCTGTATTTCCCACTGAATTTTACAGAGACATTTGAAGCTCAAAAAAAGGCTGACTACAGAAGACCAAAGGACAGTGTTCAGCTTTCTGAAATACCCCTGAGACAACAGCGTGCTAACCTGCCTGGATTCTGAAAGGCGAATTTCAAGGGAGAGCTCCAAGGGAAGATCAACCATTAGCAGACACACTTAACAACCTGAAAAAGAATGCACCTCCTCTCTCAGGGGGTGCTGTAACTCTACGTCCTCTACTTCATGAAGGCAAAGGCCATGTTTCAAGTCTGAATGCTCATAACTAGGTAGAGTATGATACCTGTACTGTGAAGGGTTGAGCACACTCTATCTTTTTGTCTGAAATTCAAGCCCATTGATTGATATGATACACTCCACCCCAATTCACGGAACTCAGGCTGTATCCAAAGAAATCAAGGGAGCAGCAGCACTGCCATTCTGTAGCACCTTCCCAGTGAAACAACACCTCTGTTTAATCATGCTTGTAAGATTCCTTTACCACAGGGACTTTTCAGAATGTCATCCTTATTTTAAAATCCCAAACCCAGACTTCACAATTGAGAACTGGTAATGGATACATCTAATTCTGACAACCATCCTGTGTGTTACCAGCAACAGCAAGAAACTTATTTTTGCAGGAAGTTCTACATTCTACATTGCACCTTTTATTACAAATTTATCATGTTTTATATGTAAAGTTATGCATATGAGTATATGCATATGCAACACTGGTAAAGAGAACAGTCACCATTTTGGAACATGTCTGTTTGAGAATGGGACCATCTCTTACTCCCTACAATGAGGAAACTTCAAAATTCTTAGCAAAGTTATTAATAATTTCATTATATACAGTGTATGAACATTAAATTCATGCAGTATAATTATGTTTGCGTAAATGTCATAAATAAAACTTGAACTGGAAAAAATGCATCTGACTCAAAGTTAGTATTTTTGCAGTATTCTAACAATTTTCTTTTAGGGACTGATTTGTTATACCTAACCTAAATTTTCTGGATTTGGTACAGTGGTTTTGCTTTTTTGAAGACTCTTAAATCTGGATACTACCAAATATACTCCCAAATAATGATACATGCCTTATTCATCAGGGCTATGATACCCACCACTGTAACTGTATCAGAGTAAGAAATAACAATTGACTTAATTTTACAGCATATTATTACGCCAGGATACGACAGTAAAGAAGCATCTTCCCAGCTTCAGGCAACTATGTTAGTATCATAAAGACTTGACAGATCTGAAATTACTGTTATTGTACAGAAAAAGTATTGTTGTATTTTTACTTCCATTACTCTCTAACATTGTAACATTGTAACTTCTCTCCTTTTTCTTTTCTTTAATACAATTATGTTTATAGGACATACCCTTTACAGATCTACCTGTAAAACTTCCCAATACACTTAGAAACTTACAAACATAGATAAAAGTCTAAACTATTTCTTCCAGCATGCAGAATTATCTCTATTACACTGCTTGGTCATGTTTCACTAGGTTGCCTGGTTAAAAGTGGTAAAATGCAGAAGGAACATCTCCTTGTGAAATTCTGCAGACATTCACTAACCAGGCTGCCCAGCTCTTTCTCCCACAGCACTTGCCAACTGTGTGACTCAATTACCTTAGGGGATTATTCTGTGTTTCACAGACAGTTTTTCTTTAACTAACTATGTTACTGACTGTCTAAATAGTATTCCATCACTGACTGGAGTCATACTCAGCCTGATTTATTAAGGACCACAGTCCAAAAAGAGCAGACATCCTTTTCACCCATTCAGATAGGGACCACACTGGCACTCCATAGAAGACCTGTGTGTTCCATGATCCAGAATATCAACGTTAAAATACACAAGAGCCCAAATCAGCAGGATTTACTTCTCTTGGAGCAGACTTCAGCAGTTTGCCCTCTCACTAACAGTGGCTTACAGACTTAGAAAGCCCTGAATCTGCTTTTTAGCTTTAGTACAGAATTAAGGAACTCATTAGGTCCTACAGGTCAACTGCAGACAGATGATGGACTTGTGGAAGTGGACTTGGGTCAGCCTACTAAAAATACAGAGGTGTTCCCATTATACCATTGGTAGTGGGCAAGAGATTGCAAGACAACAAAGAGAAATACCTATGAGCAACTAAAAAGGATCAGTTTTAACTACCATCCATATATCTTTCACATATCAGTTATTTTCAAGTTGTTACGCAGCACACGCCTCTGCAGGACCATTTGTAAAATTCCAGTTACATTGGATTTGCTTGTCTCAATTCTTCTGTCTTTGAAAAAAAAGGGAGAACTGCTGCAACAACTGTAAAAGTGTACGTGCTCCTACATGGCATCTATTTGAATAAATAGGAAATCCAAAAATCTGTTTTAATTAGCCAGCTATACTGAAGGTAAATAGCATGTCTTAAGGCCAGCGACAAATTAAAATAGAATATTCAGCTTTTTGAAAACACAGAAAAATAATTCACACCAAGGAAAAATAATTCACACCATGGGTGACAAATACATACACTTTCACGTTTGAAGACAAACTGGTTAAGTTCCAAGCCATAATGAGAATGCCACTCCAACCACAGAGTATCCCCTGTGTCATGATGTAAAGCAGGGCCTGTCCTATTGTACACCTTCTAAATTTTACAGCCTTTGCATGCCCTAAGGGACCAGTCATTAAAAAGTCACTTCAAGAAGTAAATTCTTGAAGAAACTTCTCCCTTGTGGGAAGTTTCTACAAAGTAAAAACCTAAAGCTGACACCTCCCCACAGCAGGGCATTTATTGTCTGTTCCAGAGAGGGCAAGCAGGGTTATGAATCTGATGGCAATAACAGAGACACAAATCAGAAAACAGAAAAATGAGAGAACTGAACAGGAAAGACTGGGAAGAATTCCTCTCTACCATGCACACTACACCTCTAGCTATAAGCACAAATAATGGCACTAAACAAAACTTCTCCTACCATGCCTTTTCTTTTCTAGATGTGTCTATAAAAGATGCTTCTGAAAACCACAGTTTGCTAAGAGAATGATTAAAATCCTAATTTTAATCATAAAATTAAAGAGCAAATCATACTTGAAACAGACGAGCAGGCACAGTAGACAAATATTTTCAGGAAAGCAAATTTCCATTAAAACATCTTTCTTCTTGGTGAGCCTACTACTTGGGATAGATTCTCCTCATCAGAGTGAGATTCTAGGAACTCCTCCTCCTCCACAAAACTGGCAGCATTGACAGAACTGCCTCTTTTATGCCAAAAAAAGAAGTAACTCTCTGATATAACTGCAACCCTTTGTTGGATTTACTGAACTCTCTAATACCTGAAAACAAAGACTTAGAGTGTGAAATACAAGCATTTATATCCATTTCCTTTTCTCTCAAAAGAAACATGAATTTCTAAAGAACATAAAAAAAGCAATATTGTTTACAGACACCTCCAATATGTTCATTGTCATAATGTTGACATTTAGTAATTGAATAGACTTGAATAGGCAATACAATTCAACTAGAACGTGCATAAATTTGAACATGGCCCTCAATATCCTTTAGTTTCGACAATCTGCCAGTAGACAGGAAAAAGAAAGGGGAGAACATTAATTTGGTGCACAGTCCCACAGACTGGGAATATTCAATACAGTACTGAGTAAAGTACTAAGCAAAATGAAACAATCACTTACGTCAGATTTGGAGGACACATTTTCCTCCATGTCAGAATCACTGGGATCTACAATATCATCAAATGGTGGCAGAGTAGGTGTCTTCCTTTCCAGTGCATCATTTTCAATTTTGACTCTCCCCACCTTGAGCTGAGATTTATCCTTTGTTTGTTTTTTGTCAGCTGAACAAGTAAGAATCAGTGGTGGGGCGCTAGGAAAACTTTTAAATAATGAATCTGAGCTGGTTTTTTTTCTTTTTCTTGCAGAAGATTCATCAGTGTCCAGCACAGAGGGCCTTTTCGTGAGAGTCTTCTTTTCCTGCTGCTGCCCACACGTTATGGTAAGGATGGGGGTGTTTTCAGATTTTGGCTCCTTGGACATGGGTTTGGGTTCCTTGAAGGCCATCTTAGGAACCATTTTTTCATCTTTTAGTGGTTTGTTTTCTTTGGGTTTCTTAGAGGATTCTTTGGAAGATTTGTTATGTTCCCTGGAAGGTTCTTTGAAGGCACTTTTTTGTTCTTTAGAGTCTTTAGAAATTTTTTCTTTGTGCTCCTTTGTTAACTTCTGGGTCTTTGAAAAACTGTTACTACTGCTGCTGCTATTTATGTTCAGAATCCTAGCTGGGTCCTGCAAAGAGGAGATGCAAAATTTTACTTATAAAAAAAAAGAAAGAACCTTTAAATCCTCAAAAGGCAGACACAATATGGACATAGGATTCATACTAAAAACTTGGAACTGCAGGCAAGTAACCAGGAGTAGAAATAACTATATAAGAACAGACAAACTCCAACATTTGGTCAAAACATCTGTTACAAATTGGTGGAACATGAGCAGCTACCACTGCTTGTCAGTATCTGCAACAAAAGCTAGTTTTTATTCTAGGCATTTTACTTGTCTTTATAAAAATGTTGTAAGATTAACATAAAGGCACTTTAGGAAATTTTTATCATCACCATTATCTATGAGAAAATAAAAAAACACAAAGAAAAATGAAGATATGAACCATATGATGTCAACAGAATTACTCCAGGATCAGAGGAAAACATGATGACATTTCAGGCAAAGTTTGACTCCTCTGCTGTGATCTTCCAGCTTTTGTGAGGTCTTTTTCCTCAAAAACAATAACAACCCTGGGTCCAGCCTGGCTATGGAAGATTTGATTGGACAGACAATAGTCACTGCCTTTTTATGGAAAACCTCCTAAAGCTGAAAAAGTTTCCTTTTTTGTATATAGTTCCGCTGAGTCTTTAATTATAAATTTTTTTAATTGAACTGTTTTAAGTGAAAAGTGTTTCTCAGAAGGTGGTGAGTCAGAGGTCCTATAGAAGAGGCAAAACCAGAAATAGAAGGACAGTATGACTCCTCACTCAGTTGAATCTGAAAAGTTGAAGTGACTAGGCAAGTGGTCATCTGCAGCTAGACCTGGCAATAAAAGAACCATCCAGAATGGGTCACACAGGATCCTTTCTTCTGAGAATTAACACCTGGGAATCTTTAAAAGACAAGAACAGTTCCAGCACCACCCACTTTCATGGAAACTGCCAGCAGTGGGCTCTCAGTATCTCAAAACCACCAGGTAGACTACTTGCACTGTTATAAACACTAAACACGTGTTATACTCTCTACAAGACAAGGCTCATTTTTATACTACTTCAAATCTGCAAAGTGATGTTTCAATTTACAGGAACCCATGGTCAAGAAGTTTACACTGCTTACTTTCTTCCAGGCTGATTATAAGCATTTCTATCTGTATGTTGCCCAGGAAGTGAGAAACTTTTAGAAGGAAACACTTTAATGTGTATTGCATACACTCATTGATTTCCTTTACATAGAAAAGATGTGTATGTAAATTTGGTGTATCTGGCTGTCTAAAACTGCCACAGATTTACAGAATTGAACAGAGGAAGATATATTTATCTTGTCTTCCAGCTTTACTTAACCACCCTTTTAGTCACAACACAGAACTGCAGAAGTGCAGTGGAAAGTAAAGGACCAAAGCAGGACATGGCCAGCCTTATCCTCCACAGGGACTAACTAATTTTAAAATAATGCACACAGTACAACTACTCTGAAAAAAAACTATCCAAGAAAACAAAGCAGAATTTCGTGTCGATTAGAGAAGAAAAATACTGAGACTACATCCACTGATGTGCTTCCTGTTCGTAGATAACTACTAATAACTTGCCCAATTAGGATGTGTTAAGTCAGTGTTTAATACTCTAGGACCTGAAAGGTCTACACAAAACATGTGCAGAAACTTCAGTATCTTCCTTCTCCTCTGTAACAATAGGTAGAAACAATTAACTAAAAGTAATTACTTAGAAATGCTCTTCCCCTTCTCATTATCTTATTTAGTGAAACAATGAGTCACAGTGCTGCATAAATTATTCAACTGCATGTTTTTATAAGATGCTTCTTGCATCTGTACTGCAATGTATTTTTTTGTCAGATTTGGTAAACTAACTATATATTTATATAACATGTATATCAAGATTAACATTGGCCAGAAGCATCAACAATGAACAATACTATAATGACATCTGAATGCCTAAACATAAGGCACTTCCTCATTTCCCAGGCCAGCAATTCAAAAACAACAAAAAAAAAAGCACTTAGCACTCCTTGATATGTTTTATTTGAGTCATAAGACTTCCTGGCATTCTTCTTTAAGATTAAAAAAAAATAAAAAATTGACTATTTCGTTTGATGCAAGACCAGCACCAAAAGTTGACTTATGAACTGATTATTAATGCTTCTAGTGTCACATGTTCTATCATGCCAGAGCGGTGTTGCCCTGGGGAGGAATAAAATATGTGTCATTACTAAACTAGATAGAGAAATTATATCTCTTACTGGTCCCCTTACAGCACATTATTTTACATATAGCACATATATTTTACATTTCAGAAGGAGAGTCTCATTTTAGAGGTTTTCCAACAGATGAGACCTAGGAAAATGCTTCTAGGGCACAGTAGTATTAAAACCAAAAGAAACTTGAGATCTGTCTTCTTTTCAATTTTAAAACCAAACTTTTCTCATCTTCCTACAACATGGAAGCTGATATTTTCATAGAAATCATAGTACAAATATGTGACATACTTAGGAGACTTATTTATGCACCCCTCTCACACGCTCTCTTAGAATTACCCTTTCTTAAAGGCAGCCAACCCATTGCTTTTCTATCTGCAGTGACTTTCTAAGTAAAAAGAGTATCTTTTCTTATTTCCTTAATTTCTACAATGACCTAAAAAAAAGCCAATGACATAGAGAGACAGCAAGAGGAACATAAAATCTGTAAGACAGAAAAAAGTCAAATTACATTCACCAGTAAGTTATATCAAACCTGATGATGAACATGAGATGCTGGTGGGGATGAAAAGTCGCTGAATATTCATATCATATACAGCATAGATCTTAATGAAAACCAGAATGTACTTTCAAACCATTTTCTTATTTATCAGAATCTGACACTATGTTTAAATGTTTCTTTCCTTTCCACCTTAATAAATGTTGCACGAAGTAAGAGTAAATTAAGTAAAATAAAAGACTCTTTTCTCAAGTTCATGTGAAAAACTGGGAATATAACCCCAGGATATATTACCTGGGGTTTTGGCAGGTAATATATCTGCACACCATAGCTTACATTTGTGTATTCATCAAATATTGAAGCAACTCAAGTCAATGTTAGCCTTTGATATGTTGCATAACAAACTATGCAAAAGAATAATACAGGTATATAGGCATGTCAAAATACCTGCAGATGTCATCTTAAGCCAAGTAATTACCACCATGTACATACAGTACCTCAAGATACATAGTACTGCTCTATGAAAGGGGCTAACATATCTTTAAAAACACGTATTATAAAAAGCACACTAAAAATCTAAAATTTTATCAGCAAAGAAAACCTGTGCTACTGTGGACTTTTGTACTCAACTCCTGCTTATATTTTGGCCAACACAGCTCATGCTGAGGCCTGAGATGCGCTCTGGGAGCACACAGAGCATATTGTAGGCAGGACAGGTGGCCAGTAAAAGCTAAATGGCCATTATGCTGCCATGATCACCTGGAAATTGCTATCGTCTACAGTCATCATCTTTGGTAGTTTCATCACAATCTTCTAACTTACAGGAATTACATAAACCATACCTTCAATCTGGAAGGCATAAAACATAACTGACCAAAAAAAGTCCAACTTTTGACATTGATTGCCTACCAGCTGGACTGCTCAGGCTTTCATGCTTCCCACTGTGAAACAGGGTATGCCCACATTGTGACAAAGGAGGAAGGATAAGCACCCTCACGCTCAGCTAGGTAACTTTATTTTTTTATGGATCCTAAGTGCATGGATTAAGAGTTACAGGTTATAAACTAAGAAACTTTGTGATTTGGGAGGTGAATTAACTTTATAGACTAATCTGGGCAAAGGGAACCAACCATTTGTTGTGTTTTTGTATTTCTTAATGAGCTCATTAAATTAAGTTTAAATCACAAAGTACATTGTCCTGTAAATTTGAGAGACACAAATGGACCATGGTAGCTGCTCAATAGGTAACATATTTGCAGATAAAAACACTTCTGTAACTACAGGGCAAAAAACAATGCTGAACTGTGTATGTTACAGAGTTGGGTTCTGACTTCGCACCACAAAATGTAATTCCCAATCTGTTTTAATGTGAGACTGAATAATCAGTAACTTCTGGAAACCGTTGCAAACCTCAGTTGCTGACAGACGTTAGGAACCTAACTAAGAAATTGAGCACTTGGGAGGGGTGAGGGAAGCAGAGAGGCAGGGGCAGTTCATTATATTTTATGAAGTCATTAAATTGAGCACATTGGCATGGCCTTGTCAGTGTACTGTACTCTGAGTTTAGACTACAAATTTAGTACTAGTGATCATAAAAATGTGCATTATTTTCATTTCTAATTAAAAAATGTTATGGCTATTGAAGTAATGTATCCATATTAAGCCAATGGACTAGAATTAGTCTTAAATATGCCTATTGTTCTCAAGAGGAAGAGAAAGATATTTAAAAGTAAGGATATATCCTTCATCAAGCAAATTCAGACTTCTGCTGAATACAAACTTGTTTATTATTGAATAAAAATACTAGCTGATTGAGGGGGGCAAAAAAAACCAAGAAAGAAAGCCTCAACATTTTGAGAGCCTCCAAAAATACTGTGGGGTAGGAGACGAATATACCTGCTTCCCACAAAAATTTAAAAAACTTTCCACATTTCAATCTCGCCCAGCCCACCAAACTGTTATGATCAATGACAACAGAAGAATCAGAAGCAGACAGAGAATTACAAAACTCACTGGTTTAACAGTGAAGGCCAACTGGGGACATAGAACACAATTTATGTTTTTTTCGGTCACACACAGGAGTAAGAGCTTTTGTTTTCTTTGCTTATAAAATAAATTTCATTTCACTGCAGCTGATACTACAGTTCATTGCAAAAGACATAATCATCCCCCCAGAAAACCTAAACAAGCTGCTTCTCTGTTCTGTGCATGTAGTATTTATATAATACAAACAGGCATAGTAATAGCACTAATTTAAAGCAACACAAGTATCTGTAGCCAGCCTGCAGCTATTCTTACATTCTGAAAAAATGCATAAAGTAGAAGTTTTCATACATTTCTGCCTGACACCTCTACTTCCAATATTAAAGCTTTGTTTTAGAATCAAAATACTGGGGTTCACTAATAACGTCTCCATTAAATTAAATGAAAAAAAAATCACTTTAGAAATACAAATGTCTGTATTTGATACATGTTTCAGAAGAGAATGTGATAGAAAGCAAACTGACAGCTGTCTCTTACTTAATACTGTATTGTATTTTTCATAAGTGAATGCTAAACCTAGAATGCAATTTTGTTGCACTAGTTTTATTGTTGTTACTTAAATTCTTATTGATGCCTTAGGATTTTAGCTTTTATATTTTCATATGTTTGTAATCCTGCAATTCTTTAGTGTATAACTCTGAGCTCCAGATAGAGTGTTAGCTACTGCTTTTCCCATTTTGGTCAGCCACGACAATTCCTCTCTAGGCCTGAGAATCAAGGACGCCTCACTGTCTCAGGCCCTGAGAAATGTAAACAAAAGTGAGTTGAGGGGGGAGCAAACTAAGAGAATGGGACTGCACTGCCTGAAGCTGTAATGGGACAATTAACCTCTGATGTGCAAATGGACAAAACTGATATCTGTCCCAAAAAACGTGTGACGACGTCCATCCTGGGTGCAGTCTCTGTGAGACTCCTGCACTGCCCAAGGTGTGCCCTGTGACGGCCTTTCAATAAATACCTGCCCTTTATCCTTTCACTCTGTCCAGCCTCTGTGCCAGGGCAGCTTCTACAAGGCATCATTGTCTAACCATAAAGTTTATGTGGTACTTTGCAGTGGCAAACAGATAAGCATAATCTGTTTTTTCCACACTCAGAGTTTAAAACTGACCTCAAAGTTAACTGTGGTATTCACAGACAAAACAAACCAAAACTAGGCTAAGCACATCAAAGGCCTATAGCTGTAGCAGAAAAATCCCAAAGTCACCCAGTACAGACATCTGGAGTACACTTTTGGAACAAGCAACTTATGCCCAAGAACTATCAAGAATTTCCTGCAACTCATATTCTAGAGGCATATTTCAACGAAATTTGGACAATGAAGTTGTTCCATCACTGGGGTTACTCCAAATGACAAAACCAAAAATCTATTTGTACATTGGCTGGAACTTTCCTGCATTCCAACCAGAACAAAAACACTAAAGACCAAAATTTAATGCTTTTCAGCTCCGAGAACTTGTAACAAAACCTCCAAACTTTACTGACTAAATCCAAGGTTATCTTGTGTTTCCATTTCTCAAGAATAGCTTATGATTCTCAACAAAGCAGATATTTACAAGTCTTTCTTTATGAGATAAAAGAACAACTGCTCCTAAGTGTGTGGTCCAAGTTGGACAGGGTGAAGCAATGACTGCTGGGGGAGAGAGGAAAAATCGAATCTCCACATGGACTGGCAAAAGCCAGTGTATTGACAAAACACCTCTCACCACTATTAAAAATTCTAGGGATGGAATCCTGAGATGTGATGCATGTCTAACCTCCTCAGGTTAGACTCACACAATTCCATGCTATTGGCCAAACTCTCTGCAGATGTTTGAGTTGTTTCAGCAAAAAATGAAAGATTTCAAGCACTAGTTATATGGACAAGTGCAGCAAATACAAGCTTCACCCTGCTTCACTCCATCACACTCCACACTTGCCTATTCTCCACATCAGACAGAAGTTCACTGTCTAAATACGGTTTGGAAAATGGCATCCCAGGTTTACATTTGCTTACAAAAACCCAAGAATCAAGACTTACCATGGTGTACAGTTACTAGGCAGAGAATTAGTACAGGACTCAGTACCACGTCGGTACTCTCTGAAGTCCCTCTAGAGGTGTTTGGGTTGCTTATTAACCCAAGCCTCAGCACACCTGCTTTGCCATGCAAAGCAAGACATGGGTGAATCAACATTACAGACAACTCTTTAGAAGTGATTGGAAAATGAACACTAGAGAGTTACCTACCAGCATCACAAGAACCCCTATTAGAGATGGTAAAGTGTCAGAGTAACTCATGTTTGGTATCCAATTAGATGGAGATGTGTCCTAGTCTAACCAGCAGCACCTTGCTTCAGCACCTGGTGTAGCCAGCTACTTTCCTTTGAGATATTAAGTACTCAATTTAGCATGCGAAAGTAAGCACCTTCAGTTTAATCCTCAGATTATACCTCAGCTTCTCATTAGGAAAATAACCACACTTCCATTTATTCTTTAAATGTTGCAAGACCACCTGCATTAGAAGTTGTGAAGCATTGATGTACAATGCACACCAGGCAGAGACATGTCAAAGAACATTTTTTGCCTGTCCTTGCTTATTATGTATCCTTACTATTTTTTCTTAGACATTCCTTAATTCATTACCTGACAATTCTTGCAAGATATGAGATTTGGCACAGATAGTGAACACGAAAGTTATTAATAAAAATGGGTATTGCCCCTTGAATTACATGCACTGCAAGATTAAGTAACATACTTCAAATCAACAAGATAGTACAAAAGAAAATGAAAAGCCAAACAAATTAACAGAACGGAGAAAAGGCTTGTATTGCATTTTTTATGTGAATAAACAACAACATGCTCCTTATTTTCCCAATACATTAGTTCACTAAGAAATTATCTGCTATTTCAGAAAGGTTCATCCGTATTACTCAAGAGGTTCCTCGGACTATATCTTTTTACCACATTTTCAGTTGGGAATTCATAATTTGATGTCCTAGAGACTAATGACACATTGCTTTCTTTGAAACATCTCAAAAACCTCTCAGATTTAAACAAAATTAAAAATCCTAAAGAACACAGCTTCAAGTTTCCCTCTACACAATTACCCTTAGAAATGCTTAATAAATGAAATTATTATTATAGTATTATCCCATATTCTTTACATTTCCATAAATCACACTTCCATCACTGTAATCCTCTAATACTACAAGATACTATTACGATTCCTTCTGGAATAGGAGGAAAACAACCGTACAAGTACGAAAACAAGGGAACCTTCACCGGCACCTGTTCTCACAGCCATCCTTGTGCTGCAGTATTTCACACGGCAAAAAGTGCAGAGCAAAGAAATGTCAAGACCTGCTATCACTGGTCTATAAATTAAAAGATTGAAAAAAACACATAGAATTGTTTTTAAAATTAATTTAATTACCAGGAAATGCACTTCTGGCTCAACTATCTTTTATTAAAATAAGTCTCACCTTTGGCCCATGAGATGATTTCTTCTTCACTTCAGAAAAAGACAGAGAGTTACTGGGAAGGCTGGGGAGATGAAGGCTTTGCCCTGAAGAAAACGATGTGCCATCTGACATTACCATCATCTGTCGTAAGAGGGAAAGCATGTCAGTAAAACATTACCAACAAGAACAGAGTCTCACCTGCCTAGCAAATCACACTGGTAGGAGAATAAAAGTCCAACAAACAATATCCATGATTCTTCTCAAGAGAGGATAGTTTAATGAAATCACACTGGTAATTAATTAATTTTCCCCAAGCAGAGTTTATTTTTCCCATGATATTAACTGGTAAGCAATCTCCCTGCTTGTATCCTGACCCATGAGCCTTCCCACCCTATACTCTCTCCCTTCCCTGAGAAGCGGAGGAGGCAGTGAGTGACCAAGCATCTTAGCCAAGGTTAACCCACCACAAAGATACACTGTAAAAACAGACTGAGGTGTTAAAGTAAAAGTAGTATGTCTCTAATTTCAGCTTCTGACTTCAGGCTTCTGTGTAATCTAGAATACAATAAACTGGGTGGCTGGTAAGCAAGCAGCCAGTTTGCTCTTAAAGAGAGTCTAGCTCCCTTTCTTGATTTTAAAGGCTTAAGTACAAACAGATCACAGAAAGCACACGTAAATCAGCTATTACCGAGCAGTTATATGACATGTAAAGATTATTCCTTCCATCTGTGGGAAGCCCAGCTAAAGATCTTGTCTTCTGCTCCAGTGCTGTTATGTCTGGATTTTATGATTCCTACCACTGACATTCGTTTATCTATTGTTTCAAAGCTCCAAACGCCAGAGACAGCTTACCTGTCTGACAAACCCTGCAAAGCTGGAAAGAAGACGCAGAGCTCTGCACCTACAAGGAAACATGTCTCTCTTCCCACAGGTTCCCATGCCCAAAGCGATACTGGTTTTGTGGATGTCCTATTTGGTTATCCTTGCCTCTTCAGATGACCAAAACATCCTCTGACTCAGGGGACAGGAATGACCTGACCCATCACATGCCTCATGTATATTACATTAAAAATATTGGGAAATCAAGGATGTAGATATGTATATTCCAATGTTACCTCTCCAAGTCAGGATGATATTTTATTGCCTACAGCTTCCTGAAGACAGGATTTCAATTTAAAAAAATCTAAAAAATTATTTTAACACCACTCCAAATGAATCTTGCTGCAGACCATTTTGCTCAAAAGATACATGGTAGCCTGGGGAATATTAAGAGACATGTCTAGGTAAGAAAAAATATTTTTTATCAGCCTGTTTTCAACACTGTAGCTAGATGCCAAAGGCAGAGTAAGAAGGCAATTAAGCTATTCTAAACCAGAGCCTGTCAAAAGCCAAAACTCTGAAAAATCATTTGTCCAAAAGCAATGACATTCTTCTTGCAATCATGGCACTGTTGATTGCAATTAGCTATTGTGAATCACAATAAGTGATCCTTTAGCTCAAGAAATACTTTTTCATCTCAATCTGTCAAGGCCTTTGGTTGCACTAAACTCAGCTGAATACAAGAGAAGGCACAAGCTAACAAAGAACAATCAGCCAGAAGGAAAATCTATAGCCATAGATGCATACCATAAACCTGGGCAACAGGTAGAGAAAATGCATGTCTCTATCATTATTTTCTCTCACAGAGGATGTCAAATGGGTGTTAAATAGTATTGTTAAGTCAAACTCTGCAATATTTTTGAAAGCCACAAATTTAATAGAACATACCGTTTGCATAGAATCAAAGTCATTCAGAAAAGGCAAAGTTACCCATTAATTACAGAGTTTATGCAGATATTTTATTGCCCAAAAAATAGTTTTGTTCATACATTCATATGAAAAAAAGATGCATATCCATGTTGAAGAAAAATTTAGTCAGGAAGATCAGGGTTTGCCCTACCCTGAAATCAAAACCAAAGAAACAAAAACTTTGCCAAAAATTCTTTCTCCTAGTGTTGGAAGCTGCCATTTTCTCCCTGAAGCATAGAAGTCTGACTCACTGAAATAAACTCACTAAGGCTTAACCATTGCATAAATTTTCTTTTTAAATTCAGAAATATTCTAGTTTAGAAATATTCATGATTGTACACAGGCATTCTTAGAAAGCTGACATTTTTTAAAGTGTGTGGACTTCTAAGATAGCTCAGTTTTTGGCAAGTATTTGGACCATTAACAGTCTCCATATTACAAACTGTTTCAAAACAGGATGACAATCTACAGATAGATTTAGAGGGATGGGATGAACACCATTAGTACCATGTGAGGTCTGATTCGGCGAATCTAGTTACACACAGGAGAAAATAAATCCTGTACTGGTTTTAGAAAATAAAATCTGGACACTAAACCATGAACCCTAAAAATTTCAGTGTACTGAATCCTGCAGCCTGTTATTTCATCATAAACTCTGCAAAAAATGGCAACTGTAAATTCAAAATTTTAATGTTATTAACAATGCATGCAGTAAAGATTGAACTTCGGTTCAGACTACACACTATCTTTAAACCTGACAAAAATATGGCAAGATACCAAAAAGTCTCATGTAAAATTAACTCTTTGGCCCCTATGATAAAAAACACACACTTCTAGTCCAAACAGATCTCTGACAGAAGAAGTATATGCTCCTCATTTAAGTCCGTTACATCACAAAAAAACCCAAAAAGAAATTACTTCCACCTCTCAAAAAAAGAAGTTAATATTAACACCAAGTTACATCCAATACATTTGTTTTCTTCGTCACGATCATCTATGTAGAAAGCCCCTATATTATCAACACTTTTTTGAATTAATATGCATTTCCATTTTGGCTAAATTTAGGAAAGTGACAACTATACATCCAGTTTAAGTTTACTGGAAGACCTCCACTGACAGAATTATAGCAATTTCTGCAGTGAGTAACTGCCCTTTGTCCCCACATTAGTCAAACACAGAATCTCAGTCTGGCAGATGTACTTCCACCAGCTTTCAGAGTAAGTCCCTATTTTCCCATTGCTTCTACCACACTCGCAACACACACTGCTTGACTGTGGGCATGTCTATGTATGTGCCTCTATTAAACCAAGGCTACACCAAAGATGGAAAAGGTGGGAATGAGCATATCACAGCAAGACACTACTACTGTAGCAAGAATGCAAGCTCACTGATAACACAGCAATAACTATCCAGCACAGCCTATATGCACTTTTTTTACTTCTTTCCTCCTTCCTGCATTGCAAGTTTCCTGCTGTCTTACAGTTGCCTAGAGATACAGCTCAAGAGAAGGCGGACATGGCTGCAGCCTGTGCTTGAGCCAGGCAGCCAGGGACACCTGCCACTGGTACTTGTCTGCACCTACAATGAATCACTTCAGTGACAAAACCCAGGAACATAACTAATTCTTCTTCTTGGTCCCTTCTAAAGTCAACAGGTAAGTGGGATCAGCCGGACTGGTGGAATAAGACATTAAGTACTGGTGTCAATGAAGCAAGATGAGACAGCAGCAGTTCTTTAAACAAGTCAGTTTAAACAGCTACATAACCACACTCTGAATTCAACAATATGCAAAAAATGAAGTTCTACTTACAGTTTTGCTGTTCCCTCAAAGATTTTGCTTGACTATATTTAAGCAGAGCAGAGATCTAGCTAATCTCAAAGCTTGTCTTTCATGGGGCAAACAGTGACAGTAATACAATGCGTAAAAGTAGGGCATTAGTTGGGCTTGTTCACAAATATTTTAAGTGTTTTTAAAAAGTGTGGATTAGGATACCTGGTACTGGATAAGCACTAGGAAGATGGCCAAGGGAGAACAGTTAGTTCCACAGTTTAATACCAGGGTACAAATAACACAGGAACAGCAGAATAGGCTGTATGGAGAAACATGTCAAGGGAGGCGATTGTCCCACGCTACTCTGCACTGGTGTGGCCTCACCGTGAGTCCTGCGTGCAGCTGTGGCACCTCCGCACAGGAAGGGTATCATCAGACTACGGGAGTGCGTACAGAGAAGGGCAACCAGCATGGTGAAAGGCAGCTGACATCACTTGACTTGCTCAGCTTGGAGAACAGAAGGCTGAGGGATTACTCCACTGCAGCCTACAACTTCCTCGACGGGGTGCTGCTGATCTCTCTCACCTAATCTAACTGCTCTGCTGGTAGTGATAGCTTGCCTCTAGTTTACCAAAAAGTCTACTAGCCTTTGGCTGTTGAGCTTGTACTTAAAACCTTTGTCTACCAGTTGCTTTAAATGAAAGACAACTTTGCAAGGGCAAAGGAAAACCTACTTTTTGCCCAAAAACAGTGCATAGAGGAGATCCACTGACATTCACATTATTGGGTAGGAATAATCAACCTGAAGTGACCAGTCTCCATAATATCCAAGCTGCTGGCATCTTAGAACCATAGAATGGTTTGGGTTGGAAGGGACATTTAAGATCATCTTGTTCCAATCCCTCTGCTGTGGGCAGGGACACATTTCACTACATCAGGTTGCTCAAACTGCCATCCAAACTCCAAGGAATGAGGCATCCACAACTTCTCTGGGCAACTTGTTCCAGTGCCTCCCCACCCCCACAGTAAATAATTTCTTCCTAATATCTAAACTTACTCTCTTTCAGTTTGAAGCCATTCAGCCATTCTCCCTTATCCTAACAATACCTGCCCTCGTAAAAATTTCTCTCAGGGTCTTTCTAATGGCATTCCAACTTGCTATTCAAGACAACTGAGTGCTATGGAAAGAAAAACTACCATGCATTTAATTTATGTAGTTCCATGCACTTAATTTATGTAGTTCCATGCACTTCTGAAAAAAGGAATGGATCAGGGAACAACTGTGCACTACCAATTACCATAACATAATCAGGAACCCTCTTCCACTATTCCCCGTCCACCAATTTGGGGAAAACTATGAAATTGCAATACCTTGTGAATTATAATAGCTTGTACTAAACCCACCAACAATTGATTCTCAATTAAAAATTGACATTTTGAAGACATTTCTCTACCAATATATGCTTGACAACTTAAGTACCTGTGTACCCAACAAGAACAACATACTTTCAAAACAAAATCTTGCTTTTCAAGTCCTTACAACATGAAGAATGAGGAACAATCTTAAAATGTTCCATGAAAGCTGGTCTTCTTTCATTGCCCATTTCTACTAATGCACACAACAACTGCAAAATGCTGCACCTGGGCCAGGGCAACCTCTAGTACCAATCTAGGCTGTGGGATGAACAGATCAGAGCAGCCCTTAGAAGAAGGACTTGGGGGTGCTGGTGGATGAGAGGCTGGACACGATCCAGCAATGAGCACTGACAGCCCAGAAAGCCAAACGTGTCCTGGACTACATCCAAAGCAACGTGGCCAAGCAGTGTGAAGGAGGGGATTCTGCCCCTCTGCTCTGCTCTGGTGAGACCCCACTTGCAGAGCTGCATCCAGCTCTGGGGTCCCAGATCAGGTAGGACACAGACCTGTTGGAGCAAGTCCAGAGGAGGGACACCAACATGACTAGAGGAATGGAGCACCTTTCCTGTGAGGATAGACTGAAAGAGTTGGGACCGTTCGGCCTGGAGAAGAGAAGCTCTGGGGAGAGTTTACAGCAGCCTTTCAGCACCTAAAGGAGGGCTACATGAGAACTGAAGGACAACTTTTTACCAGGGCCTGTTGCAATAGGACAAGGGATAATAGTTTTAAACTTACATAGGGTAAATTTAGACTAGCTATAACAATGAAATTGTTTACAATAAGGGTGGTAAACCACTGGAACACATTACTCAGAGAGGTGGTGTATGCCCCATCTCTGGGAATGCTGAAGGTCAGGGGATGGGCCTCTGAGCAGCATGATCTAGCTGGAGATATCCCTGCCCATGGCAGGAGAGTTGAACTAAATAATCTGTAAAGGTTCCTTCCAACCCAAACTATTCTATGATCTTGCCAACCCTGATGTATAGGAGTCACAGATCCACCACCCCACATACGTATTTACACAGTCAGGAACTGTGTGAGCTGTCACAGCTCCAGACCAACACAATTTCTTTATTAATGCACATCAGAGCTCCTGCAGGTGAATGAGCCACTATCAAAAATCTGTTGTCTGTCTCTTAGTTTTTCATTTTCCTGAATTAAGGGAGACCATCAATAAAGCTGCAATAATCAGATCCACACCGAGCTACCTGTTGCAGCTTCATTTACTGAGCTGCTCATCACAGAACACCCTCGTACAGCACATTCAGAACAGGCAGTGAGCTTTACCACAGTGTGCTGCAGAAAAATTCCAACAGCACTTTCAGTAAAAGCTACAAGATACCTACTAGAATTCTGGGAAAAATGAACCATTATTACAACATTTCTGCAGCACTCATAATGAATTATACTCATCATGCATCAGTAGCAGACAATTGGCCCTCTTGTGTGGCTCTGGGCTGCTGCACTCTGTGTCATTTTACAGTGAAGAACAGGTTCCTAAATATCACTTATTTCAACATTAAATAGTACATCTAAAATACGGGGGGAAAGTAGTAACGATTTAAAATGACTACAGCAACACTAACAGCTAAAGTCATGATGATGAAAAATCAGTATGGACCCCAGCATAATACTGAATGTGGGTATGTGGACCTATATTTTGAATTTCCAGAGCATTACACACTGCTAAGAAAAATCTAGCAGTCATACAAGTCCCATTAAGTCTGAAGTTCCAGAATATAAATCATTAGCTAAAAAATACAGTCATCCTGAACATCTATGATTTATATTTAAACCAATATAAAAAAATTTAAGTTATTTGCTTGGAAGTAAAGTAATATGTGGCTTAAGAAAATTCAATTACTTAATATGAAAAGCACAAGATTAAAGATAATCCCTTCCCTAGAGCAGCATTATACCTAAGGCTGGTTCTGGGTAGAAGCCAACTATTCCAACTGACACAGAGGAATTTGCCAGGAAATAGGGAGGATGGAGAAAAGAGGGAAATCCCCACGATTTCATTTTCATTACATGGATTATGAACATGGGTTTTAGAACTGGCACCATGCAGACATCTCAACTGACTGAAAAGACATTTCTCAACTGTTCAACAATAAAACCACAAAGGTATGAAAAAAACCTTGAATAACAGAATGCAGTGGGTTTTGGCAAAACCTACATTTTTACCTTGATAATTTTCTCTAAAAATTGCACCCCTCTCAGAATAATTATTTGTCATTCTGACTCATTAACAGATTAACTTTAAGAAAAGACCTGTCTTGGTACAGAAGCAGTGTTCTTGTATTTCCTAATGAATTTTTACAGAAAGCAATAATACAGGAGTCATCTGCCACTAAATAGAATCATTACCACTCTAAAAGTGACCTATTTCTTGCATCCTCTAAACATGAAACCTCAAACCATTAATAGACCTTTGCATTTGTAATAAAGCAGTGAATTTTACTATTTTTGCCCACAGTGTTAACTGCTCCCTAAGGGGCAGAGAAAAGGCTTTTCCTTTCAAGAAAGAAAATTCAGCTATTAAATTTTGTCTGTATAATCCTGGAATTGTTGTGTCTAACCAAAATGGGAGAACAGTAGCTAACACTCTATATGGAGTTTAGAGTTCTACACTAGAGAATTACAGGATTACAAAAATAGGAAAAACAAAAGCTGAAATCCTAAGGCATCAATCACAAAAGGTAACTGAAAAATCTAGGAAGGAATGACCACATAAGGGTTAACAATTACAGGTGTTTATATGATCAAAACTTCAATCCTACTGTACCTACTCAAGCATAATTTCATGCTGTGCCTAGAGGATGAGTTGTGTAGGAGACTGTTCTTTCAGTACCAGTAGCTTGATGACTTCCTTAGTAAGACACAGATCAACTAAAAGTCGTCACCTGTATCCAGGGTATCCTTGTGGATTTCAAGCAACAGGTTGCTCATTCACATGAGTATACAGGTACAGCTGGTAGCTACAGATGATGAGGTACTACACTGAGTAACTGGCACAGAAAATTCTCAGTGGCATCATTTCCACAGCAAACCTTTCTAAATGAAATGTTATTCAGAATAAATATCTACAGAGGTATAGAACATAAATAATGAATAGTCTGGTTGAATTTGTCCAATGTACTCTTGAAACTGTTTTATTTCTTCTGCAAACATTTCTTTTTTTATTATGAGAATAAGCTAACTGAAAATACGTGAATGGTAGAGGTGTATTTGAGCATAACTAAATCTTTTCAAGGGACTGAGGGAAGTTCAGTGTAGAAAATATATTTCTGAAGGTGGAAACATTGCCAGGTGGATATAGCCTAAGACAGAACCAAAAGTTTCTATTTACCTTCTTGATTAGAGAATCTCTGAAGTCAAACCTGAAAATGAAACTGTCTCTTGGAAAGAAATCAGCAAGTTGGTGAACTCCTAATAATGAAGACTGACTGCACATATATGCTTCAATTCTGGTGATATCAAATAAAATGCTAAGATACAAGTATTCCACAGACCTAAACTACATGATTGGTACTACCCTAAATGTCCTGTTTGCCTAACTAAAGTGGCCACAGCAGCACTGCAAAGCTGTACTACAGTCGAGTTCTGACTTTTTAATAACCTGTGATATCCTAGTGTTACTCTTACTCTCTCAGTGAGCTACAGGACAGCCAGTCAGACCTTACTGGACAAAAAGGATGGAGAAGGGTAACAAAACTTTCTTAGCCTGAAAGACAGAAGAACAGTGGTTGTAGCAAATAACTGTGACTAGGTTCACGTTTGGGATGCTACAAGATACATGTGTAAGGGAAAGGGGGAGTTGAAGGCATCCAAGAGATAATTCAAGGAACCTGCAGCAAAAGACAAACACTGAGGCAAGCCTATACTGAATACGGCAGCATACAGGTACCAGGTGAGCCTACAAATTCCCTGTCCAGAAGGACATACTATTTGTAATATGCACATGTTTATGCAAATGAGAAATAATCATGGTTTGTAGTTCACCGCAGGCAGCGCATGGGAAAAATGGAGAAAAATGAATCAGATCTGGGTTTTGAGATGCACAGAAATCAAGCAATTTAGACCATTATTTAAAAGCATGTAAGCAAAAGCCCACCATGTTAAAGGACTTTACCCAATGCAGAGTGTTTTACATTAATACGGTTTCTCATTCATTTTGAAGCACACGTGCTTCATTTTAACCAGATTCTTTGCCTATAAAAATACAGCAACTTGTTACTGTTATTTTTTCTTGAATATAGGCATAAGCTATATGAAGTATTAACTGTTTTGACTTATTTGTAAGTACAAACCCCATCTCATACTTCACTATCTTGTAAATGCTTTTCTCAGCCTAAAGTATGGAAGTTACAAGTGAATTAATGCTCTGTGTAGAACAGACAACAGACTGAATTCACACACTTGGAAGGGAAAGTCAGCTTTTCAGGGCTTCTACAGGAGTCAAAAAAAGCCTGTTTCCAGCATTTCATAAAGTGTAATGGGCTTTTCAACACCAGGAAATGTAAGCCCTTCAGAGAAACTTTTAGGGACAAGACAGACGGCATCCTGTTACATTATTTCTGCCAAGCTGATCAGATAAACTCCCGGGTCAGAAAGTCTACAGAGGGATGCAGAAAACTAATAACTTCATGAGAAGGTATTCATTTCTTGGAAAAAACCTGGGGAAATGGAGAAAAAGAAAAACCCATGCAGTCTGAAGCATCCAGAAGAAAAAAGGCAATGAAGCAATGCATTTTAAGAATGACCACACTGGTTATTTTTCATATTCAGGGAAAGAATTTGATCAACACATGCCACATCTTGTTGTTCACACTTAGGCAACATTCTTGCTTTTGTTAACTCAAGAAAACTAAATTTAAAAGGCACAGAAAACCAGCAATAAAAAAGAAGCTTCCTGTTTTAACCTTTTTAACCATTACTCCTCAACTCCAAAGTCTCTGCTGGCATTATTTAGATTTATTACACTTGTGGTTAAAACTTACCAATCTTATCCAGTCTGTTGTTAACAAATATTAAAGCAGTGGCTCATGAAGTTTTCCAGAATACAATCTCAATGTTTTATTTGCAAACACACTAAAAAGCCTCTTGCAGCTTATAAATGCAAACACAAAACACTGCTCATGCTTCTATTTCAATATAACTATAGTTGTAACAGTTCTCTTCTTCAGGAGCACAACAGGGTCTTTCAGACTATACATGCTACTTGGTTTTGCTTTGTTTTCAAAGATTCTCTTCAGGAGACTGAAGAGTCTCACACTAGCTCCCTCTTATCTCCAGCCCAGAATCTACTATTGTCTAAAGGTATCAAAAAGGGTTACCCGCTTTTGTTATGACTGTTTCAAAAGAAAGATAGGCACTGGCATTAACACTTGAAATTTCACAGCATGAAGGCTTTCTTAACATCTCTATCAGTGACTTGGTAAAGGAGGCAAAACAACCATGAGGTCTGAAAATAACAGTCAACTGGGAAATGAAGCACCTGACACTTCAGAGCAAGCAGGGCTTGCAGGAGGGACCCAGGCAGTCTGGAAGAATGGGTTAACAGCAGCCTCACGAAATAAAATGAGGACAAACGCCAAATACCAAGTACTGCCCCAGCATGGCAGAGCCCTGCAGCCAGGAGGCTAGGGCTGTAAAACAGCTCTGGAGCATGGCCTGGGCACAGGAGGGCTGTGAGTTGAGCCACGGCCCAGGTAGCAACACAGGTGCCCAGGCAGCAACAATGGCTATCAGTGCCCCAATTCTTGTGAGGTGGTCACAGCCCTAGGAGCCAGGGGAGGGTCAGAACGATACCCTCTACTTGGTTTTTGTCAGACCCTATTTACATACTGCCTACAATTTGGATCTCTAACGCAAACACCACCAACAAAATGGTGGGAGGTGAGAGGAGGTAACTGAGACTGTGGGGCTGGAGACTTTGTGCAGCGAGAAGCAGCCATAGGACCAGGGCTGGTTCAGGTCAAAGGAGGGATGGCTTCAGGGGCATTCAACAGCTCCTCCATTCCCTCCCATCAGCATGGCACTGACCAGAGGAAATAGAGGAGACACAGGCTCTTCACAGTGGTGTGTGGAAGGAGGGCAAGAGGAAGCAGCCCAACCTGACACATGAGAGGCTCCAGCCCATGGAGACCGCCTAGCAGTGGAGCTGAGCCCAGGGAGAGTTTCACACCCCAGCAAGGAGCAGTCAAGTCCTGAGCAGACCTCACAACTGAGGAGCCTCTGATAGTCCCCGACAGATCGAATTATGCTGTCATTGTGTGAAACACAGTAGAAGAGTTATCAGTAATAGACAAAGCAGAAACCTAAAGGTTTGGCCTTTTGGGCCTTCTAATCCGTCCAAATGGGCAAACTTCCTTTTGGCTTTTTCACGTCACTTAATTCTGGCAACACAAAAAAGTTGGTATATTTTTCTGATTCAGACTGTGTAACATATTACATACATTTAAGTAAGTTTGTTTATAGTTAGAATTTTGACTTGGTCTACCTTATAACTACTGAATGTATTCTGCTTTATATAGAACCATTTCTTTTTCAATGAAGGACACTTTATTTTCTTATTACTTCCATCACAGTATCCTGTATTTAAGGAATGCACATGCTCATTTGTTCACCCATTCCACTTAAAGACACGTACCAGGCTCCTGTATGAAGTTAACCACAAAATCACTTCACTTAGTTTCACTGTTAGGTCAATCTTTCTCATTATACTAATTATGAACCAGCAACAAGCAGCAGCATCTTTATTGTGACAGCTTTTGACATGGGTGCACAACTCACCCCTCCTGCCTTTAGCAGCTTTCTTCTGAATTCCTCTGTCGGGTTGTTGAATGTGAGCTTTTCACAGCGGAGGTGATTTACAGGTGGGTGGCCTTCAAGGTGCAGGAATAAGTCATAGTCAAATCGAACTTTCTTAGGTTCTTCCTGAGGGTTGAAAATAACCAGATAGAAACATCTAGCACCAAAACTAACTAAATTGGAAACAAGGCTACATAAAGACTGTCAATTAAAATTACACCATTTTTAACCATTCTCTGTGTTCTCAGACACACATGGAATTTACCAAGTGTCAGCTGACCTACAGTAAATCAGAGACTCAGAGAAGCTCCTATAAACCCATGATAAAAGGTAAAATGCATTAATTTCATTAAATCCTGAAAAGGCTTACTTGACACTGTTAAGTCATGTTTGGCACAGGCTACAGATAGGCGCATAGGCAAGTATCATGATTCAGCTGACACAAGGTAACTCAGTCAAAAACAATCACATTTCTGAGCCCTAGAGAGTACTGGAGACAGTGTAGTAAGTTTTGAATGCAATTTTCTCCACTGCAGCCAAACAATTGTTTTCTTCACAAGTTATAGAAAGGGGGAAGTATGAATCTGCTGCAGCCAACTATATTTGATCTCCTACTTATGGGGTCTGCTCATTTCTTAAAGAAACTTCATTGTCTTGAACAAATGTGGTCAGACAGATTTCAAGTGTTCCACCAGAACTGTCAAGCAATTAAAATTCTCTGCCACTGCAGTGAAAAAATGAATTTGAATATTCCCTGTACCAATATGGAAAGAGAAAAAACAGAAAAAGCAAATTTATCTTGGGAGAAATCACCAGTGCTCTAGTGCCCTGAGAAAGTCTCAGCTGAAAAAGGACACTGGTTGCATCAAACAGACTTTAGTATCTTCTATCTGGTATTACAAACTAAGTAGATTTTGTGTTACACATTTACACAGTCCTTTCTAGAAGCTGTATGTGCATTAAGTGCTTTTTAAGATGCTGTTAAACAGCCCTTCCTCCAAAGGTCCTGATGTGCAATGGAAGACATCAAATCAAGCCTTAGGAAAGGAAAAAATAAAAAGTCAGCTTGAAAAAAAGTTTCAGTAAAAAGGGAACCATGAGGGAAGAGAAGGAAGAGATACAGCAAAACCTTAGGACAGATCCAACACTGCATGAAATCAAAATACATGTTCTGCTCAGTGACAGATGCTTTAAAAATTCACATTAACCATGCTGAATTTTGATTCAAGATTCCAAGTATGGGAAGAACAGAAAGCATAGAAATCTCAGTTATTCTAAAACTTAAATCAGAGCTTTCAAACATAGCCAAGGGACATCCTAATCTGACCCATCTCTAGACTTGGAGCAGAAACAACAAAAGGAGACCTGAAGTTGTCTGTTTCTGAAGACAAACGCTTGCAGTTGCCTGTTTCTGAAGACAAAAGAAAGCAGTTTCCCTAGATGAACTATTTTCATAGTTCTGTCATAGTTCATAGAAATAAATGACAGATCATTTTCAAAGGCAAGCATGGATGATATTTCTTGGTGTTAGAAATATTAATATGATTTCATGCAGAAAAAAATGGAAGCAATTTATTCCCTGATCTGCTTAGAAAATTGCAATGTTGCTATAGGCAACGAGTTGGTACCAGCAGCTTTGCCATAAAAGCCAAGTTGCAATAACTCATGAATGGTAGTCTTCAATCAATTTTGTGGAAAGTCAGATGAACATAACCAGTGATTAAAAAGCAGACTTACTACACAAAAGACCACCAGTACCACTGCACTGCTATTATTTCAAAACAGGGAAGATGGACTGTGCTGCAGTTTATGAGCCTTATGCTATATGGACTGCATTTTCCAGAGTAGGAATCTTTGACCTAAAAGCATTTTTAAGAACTTTGTCTCAATGACTAACAACTATAGCCTGCTGTTGCTGAACTTGGGAGCAGGGGTTGGTTATAATTTTTGTAACTCTTTAAAGCTTGGGATATTTTTCTATCATGGTGCAATACCTATTAAATATTCCACCAATTTCTATTTAGTCCTGGGAATGGGAACCCTTTAATCCTCTGTGGTCCAGGTGGTTTCCTGTACTGCTTCTTTCTCTATGCATGAGGGTATTTTCTGAATCAGAAATTGAAGAGTTGTCTACCTTTAATAAATTATAATGGTATGTCTCCTCTTCCTCCTTCTGTCTACCTCCACTTTTTCCTGTAAACTGCCTTAGGGGGAAATGAGCAGCTGAGCCAGGAGAAAGTAGTAATTTGCCAGCTCAATTTTTGTGCCACTCTCCCTTTGTATTGCACCCACGCCAGGGAAGGGCATGCTGCTGCAGCTGTGTGAGGGACTAACTGACTCACAGTCCAACTGCTGCTTGTTGTGTTCCATGACAGCAAAAAGGGGTGAGGGATGTTTGCAAACTTCCTAATTCCACATGTTGCTTGAGGGTAAGGCGAGCTGTAATCACTGCTGCCCTCTTGATCTCAGGCTAAGCCACAACTTCTCCTGAGGAACACCAGAGACTTGCAGTCTCCACATCCAGAAAAAGCAGCCACAAGTCTGAGTGGGAAACAAAAAGAGAAATGTTGGGCAGGACACTTTCTGTAGAGATGCTCAATGATTGACTCACTGTCTTCTACTTTGTCTATGGGATGAGCATTTAATAGATGAGTTGAAGAGACTGGGCTGCTTTTCATTAGATTTCCTGAATGAATCAAAACAGCTTCCTTAATAGAAATAGGGCTAAAAAGCATACCAAAAAATCCAATCAACTCACTGAGGCAGTTCTGTTTCATTTCCAACAGCAAACAGGATAAATCAAGACTTGCTCTTCACAGATTGATACCAGGAACATGTCAGAATTACCTGTTCAAAACCTAAAACTTCCAAAGTGCCTTAACAGAATTACCCCCACCTCACACCTTAACAGGGCTTTCTGTGAAAGATAAAAGAATACTAGAATACATACTTGACTGCACACATAGCTAACCCCAGAAGAAATTTTAAGTGATCAAGGTTCCAGAAAGTCTTTTACTATGCATTTCTATTTTCTTTCTGTTTTAGTCTTTTACCAAGCATTCAACACATTAAAGATATAATGCTGACTTGATTAAAATAATAATTTCAAACTACATCTTGGTAATATAAAATAAACACACAGGTATCTTTGAATCACGTTAACTATCATAACAGCTCCACCAAGGCATAGGACATACAAAGGGAACCTGAATAACTTTGGGTATTAAGGTAGTGTACATTAAACTTTGCAAGATTTTGCTCTTTAATTTCACACAAATCCAGTTGTTTTATCTGAACTAGTTACTAGTAATGCAGACCCCTTTACGTACAATTAAAGAAAACCTCTGTATTTGCTATTGGAGAGACTCACAGTAAGTGCAGCAATTACTTAGAATGTGAGGTATCACAATAACATAAGTTTTGTAGAATGGCACTGGATTTGGTTTGAGCCTGGTAATGTTGAATATAATGAGTACTCACATGCAGTCTAAAAGAAAGCTTTTTAACAGACAAAGGATGCAAGATTAAAAAACAGACTGTTTTGAAAGATCGAAACCTGAACCAATTATAAAGATTTGTAATACTAAAATAGAACAATGAGTTCTCATGTGTAATCAACATAATCAAGACTGGTGTCCTTTCCTCAAGTTTAAGTGGCTCTTAAACTTCTTTAAGCATTAGTTAAAGTCTGTCCACTTTTTAGCAGGGCTAGTAATTCTTCTGAATCACATTACACTTCTCTTTTTTAATAAGGCAATTTTAATTTCACAGAGTTATCTACTAAATACTGTCAACCAAGAGTCAATATTGGGTGCAATATTGTTTAACTTCTCCATCAGTGCCTTGGATGAAGGGGCAGATGCCTCCTCAGCAAGTTCATTGATGACACAGAGCTGGGAGCAGCGGCCGATGCCCCAGAGGGCCGTGCAGCCCTTCAGAAGGGCCTTGACAGGGCGCGTACATGGGCGGAGAAGAACTGTGAAATTCAACAAAGGCAAAGGCAGGGTCCTGCACTTGGGGAGGAATAACCCCAGGTACCAGCACAGGCTGGGGGCTGATCTGCTGGAGAGCAGCTCTGAGGAGAAGGACCTGGGGTTCCTGGTGCACAGCAAGCTGTCCAGGAGCCAGCAGTGTGGCCTGGTGGCCAAAATGGCCAAAGGTGTCCTGGGGTGCATTGGAAAGAGCATTGCCAGCAGTTTGGGGGAGGGGATCCTGCCCCTCTACTCAGCCCTGGTGAGGCACATCTGGAGTGCTGTGTCCAGTTCTGGGCTCCTCAGGACCAGAGAGACACAGAGCTGCTGGAGAGGAGCCCACATAGGGTGACAAAAATGATGAGGGAATCTCTTTTAGGAGGAAAGGCTGAGAGAATTGGGCCTGTCCAGCCTTGAGAAGTGATGACTGTGAGGGACCTTAATGTTTACAAGTATCCAAAGGCAGGTGACAGATGATGGATTCAGGCTCTGTTTGGTCATGCCAAGCAATAGTACAAGAGTCAACGGGCACAAACTGATGCACAGAAAGTTCCACCTGAACATGAGGAAGAGATTCTTTAATGTGCAGTGACCAAGCATTGGAACAGATTGACCAGAGAGTTTGTGGAGTCTCCCTCATTGGGGATACTCAAGAACTATCCGGACACAATCCTGTGCCATGTGCTCTGGGATGACCCTGCTTGAGCAAGGAGGTTGAACCAGATAACCCCCTATGGTCCCTTCCAACCTGACCCATTCTGTGAAATACAATTACACATTTCTACATGTTACAGTAATATTGGGTTGAGGAACAGCATTGATAAAAATAGCTTTAAATCTAATTCTTAACCAAGTTTACAAACTAAACTTCAAAACTTAAAAAAACCCTCACTTCCACATGATTTTTTTTTTTCTTATGAAAAACATGAGTTTCCATACCTTGTTTTTGAAGTAAACCTCAATTGGTAAAATGAAACCAGCATATCCAGATTCTTCAACTTTGTAGGGTGGGTCCTTGCACACTGAAACAGAGAAGAAATGGTATTTACAAAAAAAAATTCTGAAATTCATAAGCAAACCACATGAGTAAATCTGTGACAAAAGTTCCATGTGGCACTGTTACAAAACTGCACACATATAGTAGGATGTATCTGTGCACAACTCAACCTGAATTTTGCAAGCAAATTTTTCTTGCCTGCATAAAACCTCGATTTTTTAGACAGGAAAACTTTATTTCAAATTTGAAAACTTTATTATTGGGAAAGAGGGGACACAGCACAGCATTCCTTCCTATAGCGAAGAATGTGAGAAGGTTAACTATGGTATTACGTTTAAATAAAATATCCATGTTTTCCTTACAGGATTCAGACTTCTGTAACAATACAGTGCATATTACTAGCCATAATACAATCTTTTTCTTCAAGTTCTCAGTTTAATGAAAGGACTTTTAGTTACTTCAAGTCCCTACAATACTGAACTGCAGACCTCTGAAGAAAGTGGCACTAGCTGTCAACTCCAGATTGCGGCAAAAAGCAGGTTGTTACAGAACTTGGAACAGAAGCCATCTCTGCCTTCTCCTGTTTGATTGCATGGCAATCACTACAGAATTTAGGTTCATGTAACACATTAGCACAAAGGGAGGCTAAGCTTGAGAAACCATGCATCTAACTGCAGCATCAACTCAGATGCTTCCAAATGCTGCATTGCTATGTGTGACAAATTATGTCTATGGCACTACCCTCTCAGTGAAGGTTCATCTACTGTAGATTGGTAGAATGATGGAATTAATAACACAAAAGGTTGACTTCTTCAGAAACATTTCCTCTAGCTCTGTCAACCTAGCTGACTGGAAAAAAATTCAAACTATCAGATGAATCACAATTTGCTCAGATGTATACTCCTTTCAGAATTGCCTGGTAGTTTACCAAAAGAATGTACTGCAATTAACTGTACAGGGACTGATTACCAAAACTATTCTTTTTAGCAAAGCACCACAGATGGGCACTTAAAATCCTTTATCATCCCAAAAACATGACGAGGCCCATCAGACACACCTAGGAATATAAACACACTTATGTTCCCAATAGTACAATCAGTACTCCAGCTTTCTGAGGACATGCAAGCTTGGTTAATCCTCAAGTAAACAAACAGCAGAATTTTCTGCTACTACCTTGCCATTCTCCTCCTCGTTTGCTAGCACCAAACCCCTCAAGGGTGAGGGAAATTACAAGTCCTTGCTCACCTACTGCAGTCGGCTACCATTACCTAGTTTACTCTAAGCAGTTAACAAAAAGGGAAAAGGAAAGAAAAAGAGCAAGAATAATCTCTTTTACACACTGTTCTGCAACACTGTCCTCTTGAAGCTACAGAAGTTAATTCGTTTCTCCTGGCAGAAAAAAACAGAGGAGCTATAGTTTGTAAAGGGGGATTTGGAAGGTTTTGAAAAAAAGCATTACGATGATCTAAGAGATGGTTTCAGACTGAAGTCTTCAGTTGGAAACTGGAAGAACCTTCTAGAAGTAGTATTTCACCTTATATTGGCACCTCTTCTCCTAAGAAGACTTGCTAGCATTTGAAAAATGTAAATATAATAGTCCCAGTTAAGCATAGAGGTTACAGTAATGCATATTGGCAATTTTTCAGTCAGTGATAAAGGAGCCTTCCTGCTCTTCCTCTGCCTTCAGTAGACAACTTTCAGGAGAAAGCCTTCACAATATCTTTTGAATGGTCACATACAGAAGACTGAAATTCACTTATATAAAAATGAGGAAAGATTATACAGCAGATACTTAACCAGATGGAAACGTAGAGGCTTTAAAAACAGTGATTTCAGGCTGCATATTTGTGACAAGTCACAAATATCACATCAACTTCTTCCAGAGGACTTAACTGGTGCAGAAAACCTCAGTAGCATAAATATTTTTCATTGCCTCCCTCATTAAGCTCTTCTTGCAGATTTACACAGCTGTTTGCCATGCTGAATAGCACCTTATCAAAGTCTCAGGGTTCTTCGAAGAGTCTGTAACAGCTCTCAGTTTTGATAAAGCATAGATAATGGGCTGTAGAACAATCACCAGGAAACTACTTTGAGTGTCTTCTCAAACTGAAAAATGGGCTTTTAACACATGGAAAATTCCAGTCTTGTGAATGAAACCTTCCTGAAAAGAAACAGAAGTGACTGAGCAAAGCTCAGTGCTACCGTGTATGTGTAGACTTCAGCTATTACATTTTTCTCACATTTTTTGTGGAAGCCACCACTGACAGAACGTACTGACAGAAATGGCATCTCTGTGCACTCTGAAAGAGCACTCCCTGGCCTAAGTTCTTTTTGTTTTATTGAACTGTCATAAGGAGTAACCAGGGCTGCACTGACATGTGGTTTAGCCGACCCAACAGGAAATCATCCTAGCAAGGTATGCTGAGAGGAGAAAAGCAAAGCAGCAAGACCTAAGTAAACTGTAGAAAAGGAAGTAAGAAAACAAACAAAAAATCCTACACCAGACAGGACAGGAGAAGAGTGGAAAAAACCCCAAACCTGTAGTGCAGAAGGTAAAAAGAAACAAAAGCAAATTGCAAATATAGACCAACAGAACTCAACCAAAAACTAGGAAGGAGTGATTTTGAAACAGGAAGCATCTGGAGACCCTAATAGATTTCCCAAAGCTTGCTAGGAAAAAAAGTGGCTATGCTATACTAGGTACACAAGCAGAAAACACTACCTTGTTACAATCTCCTTCTCATCCAGAGCGACAGAGGCATTTCACCTCTGACTGCTCCTTTCCTTTAAAGTGAAACCTAAAAATGCATTTCAAGTGGCAGACCAAGTGTCTTGAACACCATTATCACTAAGACTTAATTATTACAGTCAAGTTTCTTTCTCATAAGGAAAAAGCTTGTATGATCGCAATTTTCTCCCTCTCTTCTGTATCTTTTGACTAGGTGGTCCAAATTCAAAGCAGTCTCTACAACAATTAAAGCCCTGAAGGTTCCTACAGATCCAGTTAAAAACTGGTGTCTGAGAAGGCAGTTCCATAGAACATCTTCACTGAGATGCAGGAAGAAGTGGGCAACAGCATACAGAATAACAAACCAATTATAACAGTGTCTCCTGTCACGAGTATTGTAGGTCCAGGGGAAAAGAAGTAAAAAAACATAAGCAAAATGATACATATTTCTTTAGACGCACTGGCCACAGAATAAAATGTGAGGGTTTTGTTGCCTGTGTAAGGCAAAATAAGGAGTTTAGCTCAGCTGATCAGAGCACAGTGTGAGTAACACCAACGTGCATTCAATCCCTGTATGGGGCACTTAAATATTGGACTTGATAATCCTTGTGGGTCCCTTCCAACTTAGAATATTCTGCGAGTTCATGATACTGACCTGTTGTTGGAGTTTTAGGAGTTCTCC